>JAOTRS010000004.1:18601152-18624265 GCA_028565755.1 Dinotopterus cunningtoni
GCTCACACAATTCTCATTTTTTTCAAGCACACCATTTATTACACAGTAAAAAAAAAATAAATGAATAAAAAAAAAAAAAAAAACACTGGCTATGCAGGTTTTTCACCTGTCTTGCAAAAAAAAAGAAGAAAAAAAGTCACAACCCTTGACAAAGCTGTTAACAAACATAATAGACTCAGCCAACTACAGGACTTCTCCGTATGCGTTCGTTTATATAATTATTATTTTTATCTGCATAAGGTAAATGCGGAAAATAAGTAAAAATGAGTTTATTACTTAGATTGAACATACATCATTTCCAATATAGAATGTAATGTTGTCAAAGATTTTATTGCTCTCATACTTCTAGTATGATTCTTTGGATTTGTTCTCAGAGTCTCAGTGTAACAGCTAGAATCAACGCATCAGGTTTAATTAACTAAGACAGTCATTTATATCCCAATTAGAATTGTACATGCCTGTCTCTGTTCTGACAGTAGCATATTCTGTATTATTGTTTTATAGTGTGTGCATGTGTGCGTGCGTGCGTGCGTGTGTGTGTGTGTGTGAGTGAGTGCGCACGTGTGTGCACAAGACAACCTTATACGGACAAATTTAATAACACTACAACTCAAAGTACGTATATACTAGCTGTAATGGTTTGACACAAGTGCATTGAGGGGACACAGAGAGCACTGAAAGGAGCCCATCAGAAACAGGTTATCAGAAAGTACCCGTCTCTAGCCTCTGACTGGCTGGTATTGTCCCTACTTTAGCCTCATATCGGCTGGAATTGAGCGAGCACAGCACTGTGATATTAAGAGAGTGGAAATACAGTTTGAGTGAATGAAAAGAAAAATTGAAGCTCACGCGAGTCAAAGTTTGAGTGAGTGAAACTAAAATCTGAGTGAAAAGGTTTTTGGCACGAAAATAACAGCACATTACTGCAACTTCACCAAACAAACTGACTAGTCTATTTGGGTCTGCCTCCGTGTTACACATCACGTGAGTGACAGCGGAACGCTGTAAATGAGGAAGAGAGATGAGAGAATAATCAAGTCGTCTAACCGAATCATTTGCTAATCTCTGGCCTGATTGGTGAATTAATAGTGTTTCTTTCTACACTGAATGAGTATGACCAATGAGTGTGACTGAAACAACATCTGGGATTGTTGTCATGTAAATAAGTGAATGCAGAATGATCTGAATGCAGGGAAATACATGCAACCGAACTGCCGTCATTCAGGAATGAGATTTCGTGTATGTATGAAGCGAGATCATAAACACTTACTCATCGTCCATACCCGTTTATCCTGTGTACAGGGTCACAGGGGCCTGGAGCCTATCCCAGGAAACTTAAGCCACGAGGCAGGGTACACCCTGTACAAGCCTTTGATACATCGCAGAGGACACACACAAACAAACATACACAAACATACTCATTCACATACTACGGGCAACTTGGGAACGCCAGTTAACCTAATCTGCATATTTTTGCACTGTGGGAGGAAACTGGATTACCCAGAAGAAACCCACCAAGCACAGGGAGAAAATGCAAACTCCATGCACACAGATCCTTCTAAACTTCTAAATAGGCAAACTCATTTCCCTGAATACATAAGGAATGCACAAAAAGCACATACAATTATTTCTTTAAAATATACCCATGTCCTGGTTTATGAAAAAAAAACTTCACTGCAAGAGAAGACAACTTGAAGTATGACTCCCAAATTAAGTTCCTTCAATGTATAGAATGATGTCAATTCAAGACGGCTGCTCACAGCACCCAAAATAAACAAAGAAATACCTTTAAATACAGTGATGTGAAAAAGTGTTTGCCCCCTTAATGATTTCTTATTTTTTTGCATGTTTGTTACACTTTAATGTTTAAGATCATCAAACAAATTTAAATATAAGTAAAAGATAACACAAGCAAACACATCATACAGTTTTTAAATGAAGGTTTTTATTATAAAGGGAAAACAAAATCCAAAACTACATACCCCTGTGTGAAAAAGTGTTTGCCCCCTAAACCTAATAACAGGTTGAGCCTCCCTTAGCAGCAACAACTGCAATCATAATCAGTTTTCGATAACTTGCAATGAATCTGTTACAGCGCTGTGGAGGAATTTTGTCCCACTCATCTTTGCAGAATTGTTGTAATTCAGCCACATTGGAGAGTTTTTGAGCATGAACCGCCTTTTTAAGGTCATGTCACAGCATCTCAATTGGATTCAGGTCAGGACTTTGACTAGGCCAGTAAGTGTGACAAAAAAAAAAAAAAAAGAAATCAGTAAGGGGACAAACACCTTTTCACACCACTGTACAGTAGGTTATATTGTATTAGCTTTAGATGAATCAACATACAGACACACTCCTTTGTTAAATCTAAAACACTGAATATATAGTTTACTTCATGAGAAAGAAAATATACATCACTTATCTAAGTTAGCTGCCTAGCAAGTTGCTAACAAAACCTGAACACAGGGGTGTCCGGTTTCACACTTTCAAATACGCCAGGGTTAAACATGACGTAATTCTGACTGACAAATTCCTGCTTAGGATAAAATACTGAATTATATAAAAAAAAAACATGTATATATGACTTTTCAATTCTGTACAAATTGCACATCTCTGAAGAGATATTTGGCGGCACGATAGCGTAGTGGTTAGCACTGTGGCCTGCCATCTCCAGGGTCAGTTCGATTCCCACCTCGGGTCCGTTAGTTTGCATGTTCTCCCTGTGCTTCGCGGATTTCATCCCTGCATTCTGCATCCCACAGTCCAAAGACATGCAGATTAGGCTAACTGGCATTTCCAAATTGCTGTGAGTGTGTGAGTGCATGCTTGTGCGGCCCTACATGGATTGGCCAGAATGTACCCCAAAATTAATTCCAAATTCCCAGGGCCACATACCTTTTGCTCCTTATCCTAGCTAATATAACCTCATACGATGCTGTCTCACTCATTAGCACTTTCCACTCATGAAGTGTTGGTTGTGTGGGTGATTTCCAGCGTCTCAATATAACTCTGGCAGCTGAGACTATGCCAACCATGAGAAGTGAATATTCACTTTTTGTCAGATTTGGTATTTCTATCTCTCGAAAGGAATATTCAGGGGGAAGCCGGTACGGTTATCCCTACCTATGTCCCTGAAATCCCAGTACTTTCAAACAAAATGGTTTAAGCATAGAGCACTCCCATGTGCGATGCATAAAGATGGCTGTTTCTTTATTGCATTTGCAACATGTACTGCTACTTGTTAATCCTGTTTTGAAAAACCTACATGGTATCTAGTAACACCAGTGTAGAATTTTATATTGAATAAATCTGCCTCTTGTTTTCCTCATATAGAGTCACATTCAAAAGTTAGTACTTCTTTTATTTCTATGTGTTTTTGTTTAAAAACAGTTATCTGATCATAGCAGGTCTCAGTATTAGGCGAATACAACCTCAAACAAACACCAACATATAACTTTTTTCATTGTGAAATTATTTATTTCAGAAAAATGAAACCAAAAAGAACAAAAACATGTGGGAAGCACTAAGTACCCCCTTACTGCTTCCACACGATTCAAGAGGGTAAGTTGCTGCTATTTATCAGCCTTGATTAATTGATCATCAGCAGGTGTGCAGACCGCTATAAAAGTAGATATTTTGGCAGTTTGCTGGTCTGGAGCATTCAGGTGTGTGTTAGCACAATGCCAAAAAGGAAAGACATAAGCAATGGTCTTAGAGAAACAACTGTTGATGTACATCATGCTGGAAAGAGTTGTAAAACCATTTCCAAGCAATTTGGACTCAATTGGTCTACAGTGAGAAAAATTATTCACAAGTGAAAAGCATTCAAGACAACTGCCAATCTTCGACATTAATCCCAAGATTAGACTGTACAGTGCTCAGAGAACTACAAAACAAACCCGACAGGCCTCATTGAGCATATTAAAAGTCAATGACAACAAAATTAGACGAAGACTGAACAGTTTGTTTGCAAGCGTTGCCAAGAGAAAACCTCTTTTGTCTAAAAAGAAATTGAAACCATGACTAAGGTTCACAAAACTGCACCTGAACAAAGCACAAGACTTCTGGAACAATGTCTTCTGGACTCATAAGACCAAAGTGGAGTTGTTTGACCTTGACGCTCAGTGCCATGTTTGGCAAAAACCAAACAAAATTTCAACAAAAATGCCCAAATTTTTCCACAATGAAGTGAGAAACTGATTAAGTCATACAACAAACAAGTACTTCAAGTTATTGCTAAGGAGGATCTATAAGCTTTTGAATCATGCAGGGTACTTTGATCTTTATTATGTTTATAAACAAAAACTCATCAAATTAAAAGAGTCAGTAATAACATTTGAACATGCCAACATACCATTTAATATCAGCCCAAATCTGTTTCTGTTCCAGTAATTTCATTCAATTATGGAGAAAATCCCCAGCTCTATTTAAAGCTAGGCTATATTCACATGGATCTCAATGCACATGGAAAGTCCTGCACAGAACGGTACATAAGCCAACCAGCGCCTTTTTCTTGCCAAAGAGCCATTGGATGACAATAAGACTGGTGGGGGAGAGTTGTGCTGATGGAGTTATATTAATATTCAGGGATGAAAACAAAATTTACTTCCCGGAAACTTGTCGCGTTAACTAACGCTAAGCCCACGTACAGATATATTGATCACGTTGAAATGAGAGAAACGATCTGATCAAGTATTTATATGGCTAATAATATGAACAGATTATCAAAGTTTTACTCCATCCCTCTCATTTTGATTGAAAATTTACTCCGATACAGCAGGACCGGGTCAGAATGTTCTGACCGAGGTGCTTACATGACGCATTTTTATAGCGATTGGTGTATTATTCATATTATGAATAGAATATTAGGGTCCATATAAATGCACCTAATTTATACATATTTTTTTTTACATCTGTCTTAAACAAGCAGTCACAATGAGATGCTTTTACAAGCACTGCTACCAACATGACACCGATTAGTACGTCAATGTCACTGCTGAGAATTTTATACTGACCTAATAAATTATTTTTGGTGGCGGTGGTTGTTCTATTATGGTCCTCTCTCAATTAATAGAAAAGAGTCATCAAATTGCACAAAGCAACAGAAGGGGTGCAATCAGTGCTTTAAAAAATTCTGTAACATTTAATTAAACATTTAACTAATTAAATTGTATACCAAAAAAATCACCTGTACTCTGGGTGTATGGCCAATGAGCGTTTTATAAAAGTACAAAATAAAAAAAATTAAAAATAATAACATTTGTATTGTTTATTTTTATCACTTTTCTGCTGAATTATTTTCATTAATATTTGTGTATTTTATACATATAAAATATTTTATATAATGTATAACACATATTTTATACATTATTTTTAGTAGAGTTCTTCAATTTCTCAAAGGTTTTTTTCCCAGACATGTCATAGCCAACTGGCACCAGAAATCAATCCCAAGTGGTCATCTTGTGTATGGTTATAACTTTTTTCTACCTTTCCTAGGTAATTTATTAATTATTTTTCCATATCAATTCCATATCAAGCTGAATTTAAGCACATCTATTAATGATATGATATAGCTTGTACAAGTTATAGCTTAAAGAGATATAATGCTTCTCCATAGACGTCACATTCGATGCAAGACTTATAACAACCAATAACAAATTATAAAACAATAACAACCAAAACAAATTGTGTTTGGTCACAATCTGAATCACAATCTGCATAAAAACAGAAGTCTACTGCATCAACAAGATATAATACAATGACGTGAGTAACAGACGGTAAGTAGGAGCATTACAACCTGTACAGCAGCTGTGAAATAGATGGATGATATTTAGAAAGAATAAACGTCTTTTGACGTTGTTTGAAGAACAGTGTCATTGTTTCATTGACTTTATAAAAAGTGTACCTTTAAGCTTTTCGAGTATTTGTGTTCATTATTCAATTTTAAAAGAAACCAGTGTATTAAATAAATAAATAAAGAAATATGAAATCTAGAGCAGTCATGACTTCAGGCACTACATGGTCAACTCATTTAAACCCATGTACCACTTACAGAGGGCCTTCTGCCACTGTCTCTGTGTTCTACCTGCTTTTGCCCATTTGGGCCACATACTGTATTCAACGAGGGCCGTTTTAGAAGTGTGTTTTGGAACACGGCCAAGTGTTTACGCTGCCTAAACAGGTCATTTTCCAGTTAAAATCATAAAACAAATGCACTTGACCTTTGTTGGCTAAGGGGAAATCCTTCGTGTTCAGTAGAAGCAGAACTGAAATGACAGGTGAGCGTGGTGAGCTAATGCTCCAAGAACAGCCTGCGAAAACAGGGCACATCACATTGCGGGCAGTCTGAGTGGCTCGGTTGTTTGGTCAGCTGGAGATGGAAATTTGCTTCAAAAAGCAGAAATGTGAGGGCGTTATTCAACGTTCACCGAATGACCTTTTTAGTAAGATGTTATCCTATGTTAGTAAGATGTTAAAAAAAGGATGAAAAACTTGCACAAATACTACCAGAGCCTCTTATTTCTGTGCACCAATCAATTACACGTTATTCTCTTAAGCCTGGAACATTAAGATACACCGCAGGTATAAATGTCTCACTATTGAAATGTATTGATGAGCAAGCATCATGCAAATAGACTCCAAGCATGTCACATAACTACTATAGTTATTAACCTATACTGTATCTGATTTTTTTAACATACTCATACTAAGTTAACCTCCATAGATAATATTGCTCAATCATGCCATATATTATATACACTCACCAGCCAATTCATTAGATATACCTGTTCAACTGCTCTTTAACGCAAATATCTAATCAGCCAATCACAGTGCACCAACTAAATTAATTTAGGCAGGCCAAGACGGTCTGCTGTAGTTTAAACCATGCATCAGAATGGTGGAGAAAAGTGATTTAAGTGGCTTTGAACATGTCATGGTTGTTGGTTCCAGACAGTCTGGTCTGAGTATTTCCAAAACTGCTCATCTGCTGGGATTTTCATGCATAAACATCTCTAGGGTTTACAGAAAATGGTCTAAAAAAAAATATCTAGCGAGTGGTAGTTTTTCAGGTAAAAAAAAAAAAAATCTCTTGTTGATGCCAGAGGTCAAAAGGAGAATGTCCAGACTGAGTCAATCTGATAGAAAGGCAATAGTAACTCAAATAATATCACACTACAACTATAGTATGCTGAAGAGTATCTCTGAACAAACAACACATCAAACCTTGAAGCAGATGGGCCACAGCAGCAGAAGACCATGCGGGATGCCACTCCTGTCAGCTAAGAACAGGAAACTGGGGCTACAGTTCACATGATGTCACCAAATTAGAAAAACGTTGCCAGAAAAACGTCTGAGGCTTGGATTACTGCTGTGACATTAGGATGCTAGGGTCAGAATTTAGAGTAAACAACACTAAAGCATGAATCCATGTTGCCTTGTGTCAACGGTTCAGGCTGCTCGCGATGATGTAATGGTGCGGGGGATATTTTCTTGGTCCTCTTTTAACAATCATTTAAATGCCACAGCCTGGCCTCCGAATGGTGCAGTGGTAAAGTGCTCGCCCTATCATCCTCCACAGCCGGAGGTCTAGAGAGAGCTGATTGGCCGAGCTCTCTCAGAGGGGAGGGATGAAAGGTACTTCGTGCTCCCACATTAATCACGGCTCTAAGACCTGCAACAATCAGGGGCGTCTGTGAGCTCGCGCAAGCGGAAGGAGCAGATAGCGCTGTCCTCCGAGTGTGTTACGCCGTCCCCAACGGTGCATGAGCGAGGAGTTCGAAAAGATCTCTGGCGTCACGTGGTTCGGAGGAAACACGGGATAGTCTTCGGCCCTCCTGACTGAGTGGTAGTAGTAGCCTTAATGTGGGAGCCCCCTAGTGACAGGGAGGAATTGGACACAACTAAATTAGGGAGAAAATCTGGAAAAAATCCAAAAAATAAAAAATAAAATGCCACAACCTACCTGAGTATTCTTGCTGACCATGTCAATGTCTTTATGACTACAGAATAAGACACCAGGTCTTAAAATCATCTAAAACTGGTTTCTTAAACATGACAATAAGTTCATTAGGAAGGTAGCCTCAAATGGCCTCCACAGTCACCAGATCCCAATCCAATAGAGCACATTTGGGATGTGGTGGAACTGGAGATTCACATCATGGATGTGCAGCGAAAAAAATCTGCAGCAAATGTGTCAAATTATCATGTCAGTAGGCGCCAACAACTCTAAGGAACGTTTCTAGTACCTTGTTGAATCTACGTCACAAAGAATTAAGGCAGTTCTGAAAGCAAAGGCGGTCCAACCCAGTACTAGCAAAATGTACCTAATGAAGTGGCTGTTGAGTGTATAACATCCTATGTACCACACATCCACAAGTATGTTATCCTCATTAAAAATCAATATGATATTCTCTGAGTTGCAGTTCCCCAGTATCTCAGTGGCTGAATACAGCTTTGTGAGTGTGAACTTAAATTATAAATGAGAAAGTGAGCCTGATTCTATGAACACACACTAACATATTAACAGCGTGAAGGTGTATGCAAAAAGATATTGCATTAAGGACAATCAAAATGCATTCGAGAAGTGGAAAAAGGTTTGATTTTAAACTTTTCCACCAATAACATTTAGAACATTGTGTTTCCAGTTTGTTGCTTTTTAGTGATAAGACAAAAAAGTTTAACCATATTCTCATGTATGACAGAAACAGGATTTATTTTATTAATGTTAATAATATATATATATTTTTTTACCGTCTCATTATTTATTTAACAAAAATGAATCCAAAAAGGAAAAAAAAGAGGGTAAGTTGCAGCCAGGTGCTGGTAATCATCAGCCCTTGATTAATTGATCATCAGCAGGTGTGCAGACCTCTATAAAAGCAGAAAGCTTGGCGGTTTGCTGGTCTGGGGCATTCAGGTGTGTGTTAACACAAAGCCAAAAGGAAGAGACATAAGCAATGGTCTTAAAGAACCATTTGTTGCTGCACATCAGGGTAGAAAGTGTTATAAAACCATTTCCAAACAATTTGAAGCTGAACGTTCTACAGTGGAAAACATTCAAATCAGGTGTCAATCTTCCCAGGAGTGGACTTCCCAGTACATTCACTCCAACGTCAGACAGGACAGTACAATGCTCAAAAACAAAAAGCCCAAAAGTAAATCTACGTCAGAATGGCTGAATGATAAAAGTATCAAGGATTTAAAGCGGCCTAGTTAAAGTCCAGACCCAAGTCATGTCCGAAACTATTATTAGTTTAAAATTATCGCTGCTAAAGATGGACCTACAATATATTGCATCATTGGGGGGGTACTTAGTCTTACCCATATAAGATTTCTTTCTTTTTGGTTTAATTTCTGTTAAGTAAATAATGGTATGGTGAAAAAAGTAATATGTTGTTTGTCTAAGGTTGTATTTGCCTAATACTGAAACTCGCTATGATCAGATGATTATAATTTTTTTTATGAAAAAAAAAAACCATAAAAAAAAAAAAAAAAAAAAGACATGCTACTAACTTTTACACATGCGTGTATGTACATCACTAAGATTGACAATAGAGAGGGAGTATCCATTCCTCCCACCCAGTGAGCCTGGCCACATCTGCCCTCTTGGTTACCAGCTGTGGATGGCTGTATCATGATGAATGCTCTTCTGTAAGCACTGGGAATTGCACTGGGAATTGGAGTAGCCCTAAGTCATAATGTCACTCATGTAACCGTGTGGCCAATTTAACCAACCCATTTAGATGTTGCTTGTGTAACATAACCAGTAGTGAACTGGCACCCAATATCTGAGTAGAATATCTCCTGTTCACATGCTTGACATGTTTGATGTGAAATCACGCTCTTTGTGTCCATGTAAGAAATTGCAGAATTTTACAAAGGTTGAAAAAAGATAAAATATTTGTCAATATTTTAGATGAAAACCAACCAGCATTTGTGACTTTTTGATCTTAACATCAAAGACTTAAGTAGCATTAAAAAGAACATGCTACTTTGAATGTGGCATGATTGTTGCTGCCAGATAGGCTAGATAGAGCATTTCCGAAATCTACTGAGATTATTTATGCAAAGTTTACAGAGAATGGTCTGAAAAAGAAAAAATATCCAGTGAGTGGTAGTTCTCTGGGTGAAATGCCTTGTTGATGCCATAGGTCAGATGAGAATAGCCAGACTGGGTCAAGCTGATAAAAGGACAACATTAACTCAAATAACACCTTTTTACAACCGAGGTATCCAGAAGAATATATCTGAATGCACAAGATGTCGAACCTTGAAGCAGATGGGCTCCTTAAGGACAGAATCTGGCGTAAAAAAACACAAAATCATCGATCCATCCTGCCTCGAATCTACAGTTCAGACTGGTATTGGTGGTGTACTGCACACATTGATCCTCTCAATACCAAATGAGCATCATTTAAATGCCACGGCCTACCTGAATATTGTTGTTGAACATGTTCATTCCTTTATTAACACAGAATAACCTGCCAAGTCACAAAGCTAAAATATTCTCAAAGTGTTTTTTTGAAACCACTGTACTCAAATGGCCTCCACAGTCACCAGATCTCAATCTAATAGAGCACCTTTGGGATGTAGCGGAATGGGGCATCAGCATCATGGATGTACACCCGACCAATCTGTGTTACTATCATGTCACCATGGACCAAAAGCTCTAAATAATGTTTTCAGTACCTTGTTGAATCTATGCCACAAAGAATTAAGGGAGTTAAAAGCGAGCCCAACCCGGTACTACTAGCACGTTGCATCTAATGAAGGGGGTGATGAGTGTACTGTATAATACAATCTCTGCAACAAATTGATTTGCTTCTTAAACAGGGTTAATTTGTTACATGCACTTCTCCTGAAGATACTGAAAAGCTTTGACCTTGCCGTGTTTTCCTTCGTAATGAATTTACCAGAAATATGGTGAAAATGAGGGACGTGTACTTGAAATCTGCTTCCATCCCAGAAAAAGAGTCATTTCCATGTAAAAACAGGTAAGTGCATAATCACATGCCATTTACTTAAGGGAAAATAAACATATTAGCTCCTGCTTCTTTTTTCTTTTTTCCATTTGTGCCAGTGTCCTCTCACTTGGCGCTATCTAAATGGTGTCAAATACTAGGAGCTTGTGTAATTGTGCTTCATATATGACCTTGAGCATAGTACCAAGAGAGATGAGGACAGAAACAGTGTTTCGGCACACGTTCTCTAAACGCCTGACATATATCTCGCCAGATAACAGTTATCTAGGCAGCGAAACAGTTAACAACAAAACTATGCATATATTCGACAGAGCTTATAAAAACTTATCTTTACATCAATGATTTAAGGACTAGACATTTAGCTGATTCTTTCATTTCTATGTATATATGTCAGCTTAAAGGTTGCACAAAAGCTATTTGGCAGAGGATTAAACCTGCCTTTTTCAAGACCAATTCTCTGCCGATTCGGCCGTGGATATGTTTAAATCAAGAGAATACTAAAAACAGTATGTAGTAGGTAAACAAGCTAAAGTTTTGCTAATATGACTACAGAAGAGGTCTTTACACAAATTTTCCAGGCACAAAGTCTGCTCTCAGAGCAAACGGCAATAGAAAGTCTCTATTTAAATATGTTAGATTTTAGAAAACCAAGCTATACAACTATCAGGTGCTGAATATGACTGACGGACCACCAACTGGAAACGGACACGGCATGCCGTAAGCAAAGCAAACATGTAAAGGAGAAAGAATAATCGAATTGAATCCAAGCTAATTTGATAACAGCACAACACCCGTATCTATCACCACACTCTGAATTATTGAGTTATACAGAAATCCTAAATAGAAAATACTGAAGAAAGGAAAGAAAATATGGTGTAATGATTTCACATTGCTGAGACAAAGACGAATGAGATCTGGTGAGTGAAGGCACATTTATTTTCTGCACCTACAGACTGGAACACTGGGTTTACGTCAGCTTAGACAGGTAAGATAAGAACATTTTTATAACCGGAGCTTAACATAAAGAGAATATGGCATATGCAGTGGTATTTTCAGTATAATGATTTCTTTAAGATGGAAAGTTGATGATGCTTTTAAAATTCTAAGAGGAATTTTACAATATTCTTTAAATCATCGTATCTAATGAGAGAGGGAGAAAAAAGTTCAGTGCTTTTAACCGACTTTACATACGCATAACCTTAAATCGATCCTGTATATTTTTTCTGTGTTAGGTTTTTGTCCCAGGCCCCTACCTGGGAGACTCTGCCAACTTCCTAACATGTTAAATAACTAAGTGTTTCATTTTAATAATGTTTAACAAGTGTTAATATGTGTTAATACACTACTTTAAGGAAGTCTTGAGCCATTTCTTCATATTTTGCTTTCAAAGAGGAAGACTTTTTTATTTTTAATGTAGTCTTTAGGAATAATTCTCCAGAATTCTCCTGAAAGACTTTTCCCCAGTTCCTGTACCTGAGCGCTTTTAATGGAATGTTTTTGTTTGCTAAGCCACAGTGTCCTATGAAGCATTTAAGCATAAAAACCCCATCTAGCTTCAGGCATGAACCATGAGAACCAGGTGCAGACGATGACAAATGATTACTATAATGGTGATACTGAATGATGACTTGTTGAGACAAGATGGGAAATGAGGTTGCTGCTGAAGTTGTTACATAAACAACCAATTTTTAAAGTGTAGGCCCTTTGTAGCCTGTCGCAGTAAAACATTTGCTTCAATATCTTTAATTTAATCCACATCATGTAATTTAATTTAATATAAAGTAATCAGGAGTGGCTCAAGGCTGTTTGAATTTTTAAACAATATCCAGGAAACTCAAGGCTGCTAATAAATACTTAGGTTATTAAGGACAATTTACAGAAAAAACAGCGGTATACTAAAGAACCTAGCTCAGTCCTTTTTGCATGGATTTATACAAATGAATATTCTAGTGAACAAATTCAATTCAGTTCAGTTTTATTTATATAGCACTTTATCAATGGTCATTGTCTCAAATCAGCTTTACAAAATAAAAAATGTGAGGATATATGTATAAATCATAATTATCAGTTTGTCCCTTATAAGCAAGCCGAGGGCAATGGTGGCAGAGAAAAACTCCCTGAGATGACAATAGGAAGAAACCTTGAAAGGATACCTTGGGTGATATCAGATAGATATATCAGAGATTGATCTGCAGTCACACTGTGTGAAATCAATTTATAAATTTATCACAAATTATAAGCACGAAATTACCAAAGGAAAAAAAAAAAAAGTTCAAGCCAATTTGCATTTTTTATGCAGTAGTCATAACTTAATATAACTCATATTTTAGGAAAAAATTTTACACAGGTTTGTGGCATTTTACACCCAGGTTCTTGCTGTAAAGCCAAGGAATGTATTGTGTAATTTGACAGTTAAGCTAACATCAGATGTTGACATACAGCAATGGCATAGCTTCCAGTATCAAAACACTAACTAAACTCAAATTGTATTGATGACCTCAAACACTGCCAGAGTTCCATATGGACCCTTTTAATATGGTAAACTCAAACTGTAGCCGTAATGGAAGATACTACAACATCAACCATAACCAGAGTTCCACATGGACCCTTTAATATGGTAAACTCAAACTGTAGCAGAGATGGCGACTACATCAATGATGACATCAAACACCGCCAGAGTTCCATATGGACCCTTTAACATGGTAAACTTAAACTGTAGCAGTGATGAAAGATACCAAAAGGATGACATCAAAAACAGTCAAAGTTGCATATGGACCCTTTAATGGGGTGAACTGATTGTCTTGTCCACAGTGTACAATGTGTCCTGCTGACTGTTCAAAAAACTGTGCTGCATGCAAGGTACCCTCTATAAACAGTTGCAATACACACACATAAAATTCACACATTTGATGTCTTGTAGCTGATGCATCACACTACGCCGCATTAGAATGAGTGCAGGATGCGGGCCCGAACAGAGGGTAAACAAAAACCGCTGAAGTATCAAGCCACAAAGACAAAAACAAAAAATTGCTGCAGGACACCTAGACCGTGCACAGGCATGTACAGTGCTTAAAGATAAAAAAACCGCGCGTGACAGCTGGTTGCTTTTTCCACAGAAACATCAAGGAAACATGCACGAGCCCGCACGATCCATAAACAGCACAAAGCCTGAACAGAATGTGGGCTATGCATCTCGTGGCCCGCTGCACGGAGCGAGCGCTGCCTGTCATAACGCTGAATTTAGCCTAATGTTGACATCCAATACAGCGCATGACCTTCCAGGCCTGAGCCGCCTGCAGCAGTCCACTTGGTCTCGCGAGCTCCTCGTGCACTTCAGAGACACAAAAGCAGAGGCGCATTGTTCGTTCCGCGCGCGCCTCATGACGTTCTCCCGTCACATCATCCACCTGTCCCGAGCGCGCGCCTTTCCCTCTACTGGCTCTCGCGCTTCAAGTTTCTTCCTCTCCTACTCTACGTGCAAGGCGAAAAACAAAACAAAAAACTCACCCAAAACGCCAGACGACGTCGGCTGGCACGAGGCGCTTTGCTCCGGCTTTTCTGCTTCTGCCTGCGCGCGGTGGCGGTGGCGCGAGCCGTCGGGATCGGCGCCGTTACTGTCGGGCATGCTGCTGAAGCACGGACTGACTGCTAGGGCTTTTTATCCCAGAGGAAAGGGGAGGGCATGCGGTGTCCTAGGCTGGACGAGCATGCACCGAGTGCCGGTTAACGGGGGTTACATGAAACGGCGCGTGAAGGCAAGCTTGTGGGTCATCTTGCTTTGTAGACGGGGTTTTGTGTGTGCGGATCCAGCGCTTACCGATCAGCACAGGGTTTACTATGGAGGAGGGACAAAGAAGAGAAGTGACACATCGCCTCTCTCTCTCTCTCTCTCTCTCTCACACACACACACACACACACACGCGCGCGCTCGTTTTTGTCTTCCTATCCTTTCGAGGATCTTCAATTCACAGAATTTATTTATGCAGCTAATTAACTCTGTCTACACCTTAACCTTAAACACCAAAGGGACACAAATGTTTTCTGGAAACAAATAATAATAATAATAATAATAATAATAATTATGATTATTATTATTATTATTATTATTATTATTATCTTAAAAACATTTTCTGTCTTTTTGTTTTAGTTTTTGTTGATACCATTAATAACATTATTATTATTATTATTATTATTATTATTATTATCTCATTGTCTATATCTTTTTATTGTGTATACTGAGTCACAGGGTCTGGAGCCCATCCCAGAAGACTTAGGGCACGTGGGTTATATCCTGGACATGGTGCCAATTCATCGAAGGGCACACACACACACACACACACACACACACACACACACACACACACTCATTCACACATTACGGGCAATTTGAGAATTAGCCTAATCAGCATGTTTTTGGATGGTGGGAGAAAACCAGAGTACCCAGAGGAAACCCAAAAAGCATGAGAAGAACATTAAAGCTGGATCTTGAAGGTTCAAGGTGACAGTGCTAACCACTAAACCACCATGCTGCCATTATTATTATTATTATTATTATTATTATTATTATTATTATTATATGTTATTATGCCAGCATGGTGGCTCATTATTTAGCACCTGTGCCTGCAATACATTGGCATTACCCTGTCTGGTGCTATAGGCTCCCAGTGCCTCCACAACCCTGGATAAGTGGGTTGTATGAACTATTATTATTATTATTATTATTATTATTATTATAAAAGCAGTCTTGTGGGGACCAGTAAGCTGTCCATACAGGGCTAAAAGTATCAGATATTCCCATATTTATAATACATAGAGAGAGAGAGAGAGAGGGAGAGCTAAAGCCAAGTTTCTCAAATTTCTCCTTTCTTACTCCTACACAGGAACATTAAATAATGCAGTTAGTATTTTGACATAGACTATAAATGCAAAGCCAATCATTTTACCAGTCCCTGTGGAATTGCACTGCAGTGTTTTGTTTGTGTACATTCGACCTCTTTTGGCCCTTTTAATCTAATCAGGAAGCATTTGCATCATTTCATAACTAAATACTAAAACTTGTGAGTCATTTTTCTCAGCAGGTGCATTCTGTAAAATGGTGGCACTAATGAGACGCTGGCTGTGACGGAGGATCAAGAGCTGTATGCTTCATTTATCAGCGCAAAGAAATCTCTGAAATGAAAACTGTGCCTGACTCAAATGTAAGTCAGATTGTCTAAGATCTCAGCGTAGAATAAGTTGCAAAAAGTATGTTTAAAAATTATTAATATTATAAACCTGATATACTAAAAACACTATGGGCACAAGAGTGTGTGTGTGCTGAGTGTAATGATTTTGACCAAGACTAAAATAAGACAAGGAGCTGTATGTGGCAATACTCATGACTGAGACTGGGGAATCTAAAACCGTGCTCAAAACTGCTAACTACAGACAGGACCATACATATTTCTGTCCCAATCGCGCTGTAGCTACAAAGTAACCCTCCCCTCAGTGCTGAGAGGAAGCAAGACAAGCCATATAATTTCTGCTTACTCACCATCCTCCTGCCTTACCACCTCTGCAGAGAGGTGCACCATGCTCAATGAGCTCTGGGATCTTGTACTCTCAGCTCATTGTTCATATGTTTTATTGCCCATGTGCTTGATTTAGGATACTGTTTCCTGTAGGCTGTTAATAATATTTTATTTGGTCAATAATTCCTTATGACATTAACTACCATGAGCAAACCAGAAGATGACAAAACTGCTAAAACATTATTTATGTATTATTATTATTATTATTATTATTATTATTATTATTATTATTATTTAAAAAATTGGTCTAGTCATAGTTTTTAGAGAAATATGTCATTGTGCAGGGTAAGTTTAAACTTTCTAAGTAACTAAAATGAACAATCTACTTGAATCAATAGACTGTCAATAGATATCAAATATCGAATTTGACAGAAATACTAGTAAATTGATTGAAAAAATAGATGATAAAAGACAATTTATTTAAGTAATTTTAATAGATGTTAATAATGTTAAAAATTATATTTATTTGTTTGTTCGTTCATTTATTTATATGAATATTTTATCTACTGTACTGTATATTGACATTTGCAGTGTCAACACGGACACTTTATAAGGACGCACAAAGGCGGGATTATATTTGATTGACGGCATTAACAACCAATTATATCAGTCTGCGGAATTACGTAATGTGGACGCGGACCAATGACATTGAGGAAAAACCAAACACACGCAGCTTCATTGGATTTTAAACGGGAAGACGCGCTTTCACGTGTATGTGTTGGAGGATGTATATATTTTTGTAGTTTCTGCTACATGTGTTAAAAAAAGAAATCTGAAAAGTGACGTCATGTAACTGCGAGTGATGTAACCCTGGAAATTATTATATTGTAATCTTTACCACGTCGCATCCTCATCCGTAGACGTATGGCATAAATCCTACCATGACGCTTTCCGGCTGCTGCAGGAGGATTGTCCTCTGTACAAATGTCACAAGGTTTGTGCGGATTTATAGTGCAGTATGTATTATTGAAATCCCCGCATGATAAACATCTTCAGAAATAAACATCATAAAGAATATTAATTTATTAAAATTCCCTAGGCCAGGAGTGTACCTCAGGTATCCTGTGGTCTCTGCCCAGGCTTGCCGTGTCAGACCCCTGTGCAGCAGCAGTAGTCCTGTCGCTGTCCCTGGCTGTGAGGACACGATCTTCGCCTTGTCTTCCGGAAGAGGTCGGTGCGGAGTCGCCGTGGTGCGCGTGAGCGGAGCTGGTGCAGCCGGAGCTCTGCGCGGGCTGACCGGCCTGAAGCGCGCGCTCATCCCCCGCACTGCGCTCCTCCGCAGCATCACGCACCCCACATCTCACGAGCTGCTGGACCGGGGCCTAGTGCTGTGGTTTCCAGGTGCGTGATCAGCCATACTGATTAGTTTGGATAAAACTTCATCCTCTAAGGACTCATGCAGCACGTTTGCTAAATTCCTGCAGGTTCAGGACGAAATACCTGGGGTGTTCAAGTCGAACCGGGACTCGTTATTATGCAGAATAACAGAACACAGTTATGAGAGTAAAACTGCCTTTATTTCTCTATATAATCCCCTGATACACTAGTGCATTTATCCCAATGTTTCACTAGTGCTTAGATTAATTCACAAACTATTTAGCCTAATCTGCATGTCTTTGGCCTGTGGGAGGAAACCAGAGTACCTGGAGGATACCCACCATGCACTGGGAGGATGTGCACACAGACCCAAGCTGGGAATCGAACCCAGACCCTGGAGGTGTATGGTGACAGAGCTAACCACTATGGCACCTGTTTGGATACCATCATGGTACAAAAAAAATTTCAGTATGCTAGAGCCATGATCTGACTTCTTGCTTCACATAAGAAACGCCGGCCTCCCAGGAACTCCTTTAATACACCAAATATGTGGAAATGGCTTGGAGCGAGGTCAGGACTGTACGGAGAATGTGTCAATAACTCCCAGCCGAGTAGTGTTTGCGTATGATTGTCTGTACAGTTCTCACAGACAGATGTGTGTCTTCCACAAGTGGGCGGCAAGTTGTCTGTCGACTGTACAAATGTTTTACTGTAGCTAATAGTCTTATCACTGTACTGTGCTTCGCACTTACACTGGCTATTATAAAGTGCTTTGAGAGTCTGGGCCTTTAACACTTTAAAGCCAGTTTCCCACCCTCCTTGGGCCACACCAGAGCGAACAGGTCTGCAGAAGATGCCATCGCCTTTGCTCTTCAGACTGCACTGATCCACACTGAGCACCAGGAGAGCTATGTGAGGATGCTTTTCATAGACTTCATAGTCACTAGACTTTCTCAACTCAGGATCATGGACTTCCTGAACAATCGATCCCAGACTGCTAGACTGCATTCACATTATAAGCACCATTGTTCGATTCATGTGAAGTTACATATGTATTCGATCTAGGACTATATACAAAATGCCTGGGATCAATCTGAAAACATTAGATTTCTGCATTCAGACAGGCATAAAAATGAGATCTTACCTTCACCTTATCAGCATGAAATGACTCAGATCTGATTTTTACCCTAATGTGACACAGATCTGATTTTATGGCTGTCTGAATGCAGAAATCTAATGTTTTTAGATTGATCCCAGGGATTTTGTATATAGTCCTAGATCGAATACATATCTAAAACACAGTCGTGCAATTTAAATGAGAACGGGCAGATCTTAATAAATGTGCATTTTGCCTCTGCACATGTGTGGGACACTCCCTGACGTAAGTTAGCACCGGCAGTGAGGGGATTTCATCGCAGTTTTAGCAATATAGTGGGTATAGAAAATACCCACCCCGTTAAAAATAATCACATTTTGCTGCTTTACAGCTTGAAATGAAGACGGGCACACTTTTTGTTTCCCCTAGCTGTATCCACTTAGTGCAACTGTGAAAGATATAAAACGTCAGGAAGAAAAATGACAAGAAAAAACAAAAAACGGAATTACTGATTTTTGAAAAGGAGCACCCCCTCCTAACTTCCTCCTAACTCTTGACTTATAACCCAATCAGGTGAAGCTAATCATCTTCTCAATGGCACAAAAAGCTTTGCACATCTAGACGTTCTAATTCATCTGACCACCTGCGTTTTTGTAAAGCCCAGTCAGTCTCGAGGAATGGCATTTTTATTTATGCACCCCGTTCTATAAGCCACAGGTTTGTGTCTGGTTCCCTTCTTTCTTTTTACACTTTCTTACACTTACACCAGAGCCTCACAGTTCTCTTTTTTATGCTCCTGGGTATACACATGGCTGAAGATTTCTTCTGGACCACTAACACCACAGTAGTTGTGACTGCTCTTTCTGAGGATCCTCAGGAAAACAAGCTGTCGGTGTCCTCCTACCTTTGCTCCATGGAGAGCGTGCTGACGTATTGTATTTCATAGTAGCACACCAGCTGCTTGGTAGCTGTCAGGAGGGCCCTTCTGGGGGTCGTTAACACCTCCCAGAAAATCATCAGCTGCTCACTGCTCTCCTTGGAGGACTTATTACGCCTTGCTGTCTCAGAAAAGCCACAAATATACAGAAAGACCTATCCCACCCTGGACATCATGTGTTTGACCTGGTGCCTTCTGGTAGGCGTTTCAGAATCAAGGACAGCTGTTACCCCAGAGCCATATGAGAACTGAGCAGTGTCACTCACTAACACTGTATTACACATTTTTTTGTTCTACTGCACTTTTGTATGTATTTTTTGCCAACTGCACTACTTGTATAAAACTGCAATTTGCCAAATATTTGATATGTATTTTTTTGTATTCTCTGATCCTATGGTTGAATACTTAAACTCCTTTTCTATTTTTATTCTACTTCTTTTATTTAAGCCGTGCTATATCCAGCAATACAGCACAACCCCGAGTGTGATACTGCTTTTATTCAACAGTTCCATAATTTTTTTTTTGTTTTAATTCTTACCACTACTATGTAGCCAAGAGGTGAGGAGAATAAACCATGGATCAGTGAACAGTCTTTTTTTCTTTATATTTCTTTATATTTCCACTTAATCCACTTGAATATCAGCTGCCTTAACTTTCTGGTTCTGGGGTTACATCCCAAATAACTTTAAATGGAAAGCTCTTCTAGTATAGCGGACTGTACAGACCAACTCTTAGTCATACTGCGAACGACATGTAGGGACGTGGAGTGATCCATGTAGTTAAATCCATGCCGTTACCATCCTTTATGACCACTCTTATCCAATAAATGCCTCTCGTCCAATCAGATTGCTCGGTCGGAACTAACTTTTGTATAATGTAGCTTATGCAATGACCATAAAGGAATGTTTATCTTAACCATTTACTTATCTTGGTCAGTTTCTCACCACTAAGTGTTATGTTCTTTGTGTTTTCCTTCAGGCCCTCACAGTTTCACAGGAGAAGACAGTGCTGAGTTTCACATACATGGAGGACCTGCTGTCATTAATGGTGTTTTACAAGCCCTTGGTATGATTATTATCTTTATTGAAACATTCCTAGGGTTTAATGCACCGAGATTATTTCAATTGGTAGCAAGACTCCCATGACGACTGATTTGCCTTTTACATTTTGAACCACAAGATGGCAGTTGGTCCCTGCCATCTTTTGTAGATATTCTCTCGGACTTCGTTGATGTTGCAATTCTCAACTTGACTCGATTTTATTGTATTTGCTCTTCAGGGAGCTTGCCTGGACTGCGGCCTGCCGAGGCAGGTGAGTTTACCCGACGTGCGTTCCATGCAGGAAAGCTGGATTTGACAGAAGTGGAGGGCTTGGGGGATTTGATCCATGCAGAGACTGAAGGTCAGAGGAGACAAGCACTTCGGCAGATGGCAGGGGACCTCAGTCGCCTCTACAACGACTGGAGTCACCAGCTTAAGCATGTATGTAATGTTTCTAAAGTAAACACGACAGAGTCAGGTACGATTCCTAGGTCCAAGTCAGGATTCATGTTCAAACATAAATACAGCATTATTGCATATTTCAATTAGCATTTCTATAGATTAGTATATTCTGTTTTATTTTATCGTGCAAAAGTCTTGAGTCACCCCTAATTTCTTAATTTTTTCCCCCCTTAAAAAGCCAGACTTTCTTGTATTTTTAACGTAGTCTTGAGTTAAGCTTCCCAAGTTCCCAATTCCTGGGCGTTACATATGCAAGTGGTATTGTTGAATGATTGTGTGTCCAGTTCCCATCTCTTCCGTAAGTTAGTGACAAATATCATGCATTCCACTTGCTGAATGTTCATGAGAATAATTGCAGTGGACTCCGAGCGACCTCGGCCAAGTTCACCCTTCACAGACGTACAGCCTACTTTAAAATGCTTTCACCATTCAAATGTTTTCACTGCCACTTATAGTCTTGTCACTCTACGGTGCTTAAACTCTTCTGTAAATGATAATCAGCTGTACACCTTCTTTCACGAGAAATTTTTATCACAAGTCCCAGCTTGACTTGAACACTCCTCATAGTCTGTGCTTTCCAAGAATGCATTTTGCAGTTCATGACTGAGTCGGTTTATTCTTACACCAACAGGTGGCAGTCAAGCATTAAAACAGTGAAGAGTGCCTCTAATAGCATGTCAATCATCATTAAGAATGCAAACAGGTACACATGTATTTGTATAGAATAAAAAAAAAGAAATGAAATAACATTTATTTTTCATTATGTAACCCTGTTAGTACTGACAGAATGGGTCTGGCTCAAAAGCTGCAGAGACATGGTATTCAGTTTGTAATTCAGTTTGGGATATTTTGTGGATGTAACTCGTTGTTTGTGTGTGTGTGTTCCTCCTTATCCCCTGCCTGTTTGTGTTTTGGATCTTATCCAGAACTTTTCAGTAGGTAAGGAGCACAGCTCATGAGGCAGGAAATCCTGCCATGGGTGTACGCCAGATTCTTACGTTCCTCAGTGATTTGAGTGACAGAGTGGCTCACTGGTCTCATACAAACATTTTGTAAGAACTTCATAACACATGTTCTGCAGAAAGCCTGCAGGAATTTTACTGATTGATTACTTTGCAGACTACAGTACGTGTAGTGGCTTGATCTTTAAGATGTGTTCTAAATTTGAGGCCAATGTGACTACTGAATATTTTCCATTAGACAATGAATGTAAAATAAATGCAGAATGTTTTAGTAGATTAAATGATAAATGACATGCTTCGATCATATTGCTTTTATTTAAGCTGCTATGGTACTCAATAGATTATCACATTATTATTTAGAAGTAGAATTTTGAACCAAGAATCAACTCCTATAGGGCGTTTTTTCTGTAAAGGTTGAAGTTGACGTTTTAATATTGTAAAGCTTTGAACAGCTTGGTTTATCTGTTCTGTCCCCAGATAAGAAGTGATAATAAGATTAAATAAATACAATTTTAGATTTTATCATTTTAAGTCAAAATAGCGTGTATCCTCATTGATTAAGATTTGTGGATTAGTTTGAAATTAATAAATGATTATACTGCATACTGAGTGATATACACTACCGTTCAAAAGTTTTAGAACACTTGCAAATTTCTTTTTTTTTGTTTAATGATTTATTTTCTACATTCTACAACAATACTGGGGATTTCAAAACTATAAAATAACACATATGGGATTAGGTAATTA
>JAOTRS010000004.1:18678037-18691361 GCA_028565755.1 Dinotopterus cunningtoni
GTTACGTAGTTAGTTAGTAAGTTACCATAAAACAAATTTTACCCATCCACTGATTTAAAAAAACGCACACACATTCTTTTTAATTCCTTTTTCTAACCTCGCCCCAATTTCCCATTACAGATCTGTCGACTCCACAACAAACTAGCAACTTGAGTACTGTGAATGAGGAGTCGGCCTGTACTACAGCGAACACCCAGAACAGGTTACAACGAGCATCTCAACTCTCATTCTTGATAACTAATTTGCTAAATATAAATAAATAAAGAAAGAAAGAAAGAGAGAAAGCCAGAAACACATATGCCTTTATTTGAAGCTAGATTGAAGTATCCACTTCGTTCCTATAGGATGTCTTCTGTTTGTCATGAAATTACTTTGCTGTTCGTACAGTATAAAATTTTATTTTTTTTGTTCTTAGTTTGTCAGCAGAGGAGTTTAATGAAAAGGCTGAAGTCATTCAGCAGAGAATCGCCCGTCTAAAGCAGGACAGGGCGGCGGTGTGTATTCCACAGGAGACCAGGACAGGAGAAGGGAAGCTCAGCCCTGATACGGGCACGCTGGCAGGAGTGAGGAGGCTAAGCTTTTTGTCCTCGAACAACCCCAAAGAAGAAAAAACAGCACTGATGTATGAGTTAGTCAACGTCAGGGTGAGCTATCATAATAAAAAGTGTAATATATATAAAATTTACTTAAATCACAAGAACGATCCTTATGATAACTGGAATTTCAGATGATTCAAAAATACTGGATGGATAAAAAATGATTGCATTTAATTTAGGCAAGCCATATGTGTTCGTTTAGCAGGTAATATGCCACCGATTTTATAGGAACATCTGTACAGCTGCTCAAACAATTAACCAATCAGCCAATCAGGTGGCGGGAATTCAGTTCATAAAATCAGTCATCTAACGGTCAAAACCTTGAGTTAATCTTAACGTAAACCATGGTAATGTATTTTAATCAGGTTTCTCATGCTATTTCATGAAAAACTATTTTTGAGATCATTGCCAATGTGCAACTACACACACATGTAGAAAGATCAATCTAGTTGGTTAATTTAGCTAGTTAGTTTTTCTAGATAAAACGCAAGCTCTTGTTGATGGAGAGAGAGTATTCTTTGAGCTCAAGCTGAGTTTGCTTTCTGCTGGGTTTTGTGTAGCTAGGATTAGCTAGCTAGAGTGAGATTAGTTAGCTTGCTAGGTACAACATAGTATGGGAGACAAACAAAAAACACACATGCCTGGTCACTTCCATTGTGTGTATTTCCATTAGCTGATGTGTGTCCTCTGTGCTGATTTGTGTTCTCCTCGCCTTATCGCTAGTTAATGTTGACTGAGCAGCCACTCAATCCTCTGTGAGGTTTCTATGGTTTTTATGTTGTTCTGTTGACGTCTATAATATTTGTGATGTATGATGGATAGAGAAACCTTTTTCAACTAAAACAAAGCAGCATTAGATGCCTGAATATCTAATATATTGTGTATACATATATTTTTGTTTTTACGCTAAAGTCATAACGCTGGTTTCCTGTGCAATTTGCTAGGAGGAAATGTCTGAACTTCGGGGACTCATCAGGCTCAGGGAGAAGGAGCGTCGCTGTCTGGAGTCTTCTCTGGTGGCCCAGAGGTGTCAGGATTCAGCAGGGGCTGCCATGGCGAGGAGCCTCCGAGTGGAGCTGGAGGACCGGAGAGCAGAACAACAGGTGCTTTATTTTCTTCCGTGTGGGCTAATTAGCATTTGGAAATGACCTGATACTGCCTATGACCTCTTCACACCATGCCACCTACACACTTTTAACTGAATATTGTACACAAAGTCTGCTTTCCTGCGGTATACGCAGTATCACTTGACAAACCCCGGTGGAAATGTCACATCAACTTAACCAGACTGATGACATCATAGGTGTGAGTCAGAAGCAGTGTCTAAATGTCATTCCCACCATACAGTAGAACTAAAGAAGTCCCCTGTATGGAGGTTACAATATTTGCGGCTGATAGCATTCAAAGGAAACCCTGATATCATTCGAAGCTGAATAAAAGAGTGCTGTAGCTCTTAAGTGTTGCTAAATGCTTTTGGAAAGCTGCAAACCTTGACGAAACTCTCTCCTGATGATTACGATGTTTGCACAAAGAGGACTGTGTTTGAAGATCTGAGCAGGCTGGAAGTCTGGCATGCAACTGGATCACATCATTTCTGGTTTTATGCATTTTATGCATAGTTGTTCCTGTTCTTGGCTTACAGGAATGGGGCCTGATGTGGACTTTTGGTGTTGTAGTCCATCCACTTTACTGTAGTTTTATTGTCAGCTTAAATCAGTCTGAGCGAGTCATTTTGCATACAGATCTACTGCTGACTGCATTTTTTTTTTAACATTCTGGACATGGCTGATTAGATAACTGAGTCAATGATGAAAGGCACAGGTAGCCGGTGAGTGTACACCGATCAGCCATAATATTATGATCACTTACAGGTGAAGTGGATAAAATGGATACACCAGCAAACTGGTGACAGGATAATGGGCACCCAAGGCTCACCCATGTACCTGCAGGGACCGATGGCCAGTCTGTTCGGTCCAATCTCACAGAAAAGCCAATGCTACAAAAATCATGAAATAAAGCCGATTATACCACAAGAGTAACCTGAATCGTAGGCAGTTTTAATGTTATTGTTTTACTGTTATGGCTGATCAATGTATATTTGTACTGCAGGTATGGGCAACTTGGATTTTCAAACTTCAAAAGACTAAAATGTTTGTGGAAATTGTTATAAAATACTATTGTTATAAATTCCTATTTTAAATATGCCAATAAATAAGGTTTTGAAGTTTAATTTCTTTGATGTAAGAAACACTCAATCCAGAAGAAGAAAGGTGATCGTGGGTCAGTTTATAAGCCTGAATTTTATCTTTCCATTTATTTTTCTGGTCCTTGGGCAATATTTTAGGAAATTATGTAAAATTAATATGTGAACAGAAGGAAAGTAAAAATGATTCAGTGATTACAATGTATAAAAAATAAAGATGTTGCTTGTGTTTCTTTCAGAGGATGAATGAGTATCGTGCCAAGCTGGAGAGTGGTGCAGGACTTCCTGGGCCGAGGAATCATGCCATCATGAGAGACCTTCAAGCAGTAGCAGAAAGGTGCTAAGTTTTTAAAATGTCATGCTCGATGAACATTCAGAGATTCACCTCTTGTTTTATGAAGGGATTTCGATTCATGCTGGACTTTTGATTGTGCAGAATAATAAAACACTGTTATGAGAGTAAAACCTACCTTTATTTTTCTATTCAATCCCCCAATACACTGATGCACTTATCCCAGGGTTTCACTAGTGCTTGGATATGAACTTCTCAGTATGCTTCACGTTTGAAACTCTGGCCTCCCAGGAACTCCTTAAATGGCACAAACATGCGGAAATGGCTTGGAGCAAGGTTAGAACTGTATGAGGGATGTGGCAATAACTCCCAGCCAAGCTCCTGTAATGTACAAGTGGTGTTGGTGAATGATTGTGTGTACACGTCGCATAGACAGATGCATCTCTTCCGCAACACTCGTTGAATGTTCACAGGAGCGACTGCAGTGAGCCCTGAGCCACCTCGGCTGGGATCATCATTCACAGACATGTGGTCTTCTTTAAAATGTTTCACACGTTTCACTGTGGCCAAGAGTCCGATCACCATACTGCGCTTAAAGTCTTCTGTAAATGTCATTCGGTTTTACATCTTCATTGGCGAGATATTTCAACAAAAGTACCAGTTTGACTTGAACGCCCCTCATGAAATGCAGTATTACAGCAGTCGATTTAATAATATCAAATTGAATCATTAAGACTGCCGAACTAAAGTCTCTGTTTTCTTGTGCAGGGAGCAGATACTGAAGAGAAGAGTGAGATTTTTACGAGAGTCATTGGACACAGCGATGCTGGACTACAGCACACAGAGCAGAGTTAACAAGGAGGAAGCGGCCCGCCTTTTGATCTGTCACGGGTACGGCATCATTATTTATTTCAGCTGTTTTTTTTTCCTGGTGATCTCAAATGGCCTGGGTGATGCTGAGGAATCAGGGTTACTTTGGGGTATAGGCTTAGGATTAGAGGCCTGAGCATCAGGGATAATGCTTAAGATGTAATCTGATTACAGTTTCAGATTTAGAAAGGCTAAATGTTCCAATACAATGGAAAATGTAAAGCTACAGAAAATATGAGAGATAAAAGAAGATAAAAATGTAAGAATGAAATGAAAACAGTTAATAAGAAAAACAAGGAACTGTATTTTGCAGAAGGATTGAAAACTGTTATACTTGCATTCATTTTATTTAAATTATATTAATAATAGGGACAATAAGACAAACCTGCAGGCTTAATATAGCCTGTAAGTTTTTAACCAGCTGGTGATGAAAAAAAAAAAAATAATATGCAGGATAGTTAAGCCTGATTTTTAGCCTCAGTAGACACTTAATCTAAAGTTCATATGCAGAAGGCAACTCCACATAATACACTTTGATCCTACACTGTTTCCAGGCATGCTTATACAATCAAGCTGATATTGTGCAGACAGGCATGATATAATTACTGACTCATAATGAGAGCGCACTGTATTCATACTCCAAGGGAATAATTGTTATGAGTCATGAAATGAGGAGGTTAAACCCGGACTGCTCGATCCCTGAAGATTACTACTCAGGATTCACTTTCACTGGACTTTAATCGATGTTAAAGACTTTTTACTCAACACTTAAATTAAAGTTGTTTTTTTTTCTGCATTCAGGGAAACAAATGAATATGGTAAAATCACCATATTGTACAATATTGAACTTAATAGTTCTATTAATAATAGAAATGTTCAAATAAAATAAATAACAGCGCTAGTGACTTTAGAGTCTTTTAACTGTGTGTGTGTGTGTGTGTGTGTGTAACCATTTTGCAAGCATTATGTTTTAAGGCAAAAACATTTTTTCGCATTGGTAATCTTTTATTACAATGCTATAAAAATATTTTTCTGAAAATTTGACTTTTTCCAGTTTCTCATTTCTAGCATCCCAGTAAAGCTAGAGTCACCACCTGGCCTGTAAACCCAGAAACATCTTAGATGTTTATCACTTTTTAAGGTTTATATTCTCTATGATATTATTCACTATTCATGCTTTGGTGAAATAATAATTCATTCAAATCGGTAAAGGCAATCAGCTCCCGTTACATGTTAGCAATATTAGTGTTGTACCTTCAGTTAACAAATAAAACAATGTTCAACGAAGTCAAGCCGGGACTTCTGACAAGGTAAAAACTCCCTTTATTCTTCTTCATAATCTCCTGCTACACTAATGCACTCATCCCAGTGTTTCACTACTGCTTAGATACCATCTCAGTACACCGGAGTCATGACTGGGCGGTCTGTTTTACGTCTGAAACGCCGAAACGCCTCCCAGGAACTCCCTTTAATGGCCCAAACATGTGGAAATCACTGTGAGTGAAGTCAGGACTGTACGGGGGATGTGGCAAAAAGTCCCAGCTGAATTCCTGTAATGCAAGTGGTGCAGTATGAGGTCGTGCATCCTGCAGAAACAGAACGCCTTCGATGGTCAAACCAGTCCATTTTTTCCTGAGAGTGTTCCACCGCTGAATGTTCAAGGGAACGACTTTAGCAGGCTCCAAGCAACCTCAGCTGGGATCGTCATTCACGGACACACTTTAAAACTTTTGCACCATTCAAATGTTTTACTTTGGCTAAGAGTCTCATCACCATACTTTGCTTGAAGTCCCTATTCTTTTCCCGATTTAACATGAACACATTTGGGATCAAAGGAAACATTTTGATTGTTGACCTTACTTCAAAGCTGGTTTTAATGAATATGCTTATTAATCAAAGGTTTTCCCTTTTTCACAGTAAAGCCCTGAGTGCATGCAGAGGCGCCCGCAAAAAGCACCACGAGCAGCTGTGGAGGATCGAACGACAAATGACAGCCATGCAGGAACGTCACAAGTCTCAACTGGTAGAACTAAAAACCACGCTTGAGGCGCTGGAGTGGAAGAAGGAGGAGACAGTGCTCTAAAACACATTTCATAAACTAGAGTACAAGCACAATAAAATACATTAGGTAACGTAAACCATTCTATGTTTAAATTAAGGTTCAGAGGACACACTGGATAGAGCAGGGAACATTGAGGGAGTTTTGGACATATTTTAGGTCACAATGTCAAAAGTTTTTAGACGATTGAGTGAAAATACTTCGCAAAGTTATTTGCAAAGCAATGACTTAAGTGTCCTTTAAACATCTCTGTATAAACCACCCTAGGACTAATGAGTAGCCTCTTTTACAAGTTATCCTGTGATATTATTAGAGGCACATAAGTTTGCTCATTTAAGGGCGTCTTTGTGGGAACACTGGGATGAACGGATCACGAGAAAATGGGAACAATGTTTACTAAAGGTCATGTCTTTTTCTGTATGCAAAAAAAAACATGCTCCCTGCAAAGATCTGGCCCTTCGCTCTGGTCAAACAAAAGATAAAAGACAAAAGAGGCTGAACCTAGAGGATCTCAGCTTGGCCATTTGTCTCTTTTACTGAGTCCACCTTTCTGAATACTGCACGCTCCCAACCCCCAGCCTCGGGGCAGTCGGCCGCAGCTGCGAGTGCCAGTCAGAAGGTTGAAGCAAAGGTTGAGTGTCACTCCCCCAGGGGTCAAAGGGCGGCCTGTACCGTTGTTGAAGCCTGTGAATGTAGGGGTTACAAGGCCATGCTTAAGCGAGACTCTAGCCTGAGCTAGAGATAAAGAAGATCAAAAGGGGTGGATGACCGATTCTGTTGCATGTGCTGCAATGATCATCGTAATGATAACGAGGGCAGGCAGCAATTACTCTCAATCTCAGAGAATGATGTTTTGTAACGATTTAAAGCTGGACGATATGATGATAATATTGATATTATGATAAATTATTTCACACTGCAGTCTTCCGTCATATTGTGATATTTTTTAATTAACGAGGGGTGTTGGGAAGGACTGGGAACAATAAAGGGAAAACTCTGTTTATTTCTCTATGTAGACTAATGGTTGCTGCAGTAATGCACTTATTCCCGCATTTCACTAGTGCTTTAAATACCATCAATATACCTTGGACACCAATTGCTTGGATACCATCAACTGCTTCACGTCTGAAACACTGGCCTCCCAGGAACTCCTTTAATGGTTGAATGTGCAAATCATTTGAAGAGACTGCTGGAAGTTTTTCCTAGCGGTTTCCTCGCAAACGTGTTGTAGATATCATGATGCATGTTGTGTGTTTTAGTAATTCTTGTCTTTAAAAATCATCATCGATGTAACACCAAATGTCAACTCATGGGCTTGTAATGTGATCTCACACACTGAAATATATTTAATATAAAAGGCAACCATTCAAACATGATACAGTGTAGACCGTTTATTTTCTGTAACTCATTTGCCATTGTATCTTGTGTTTTTTTCTTTTACTATTTAGCTAAGGAATGAGCCTGCCATAAATAACAAACAAGTTAGTGAAACGAAGACCAGTGGTGGGAAAACAAGGTGCCATAAAGCTCCAGCATCTGTTGAATGTGAGGACATTGGTGACGCTCTGATGCCTGGGAAAAATCCTCAGTGTTTCGAAAAACAGTGACAGAGCCTGTCAATCACAGGCTCCAGAATGGATTAATATCCCCCCCTCCCTTTTCTTTCTTCTAAAGCATACTTTTCTTTCGACCTCACTCACTCACACACACTCAAACACACAGAGGGCACTGACCCACAGGGTGAAGGTCAACTAATTTACTCCAAACATCCGCTTCTCATTTGAATACGTTGTCCCCATGAGTGGTATAAAGAGATCATGGGTTGGTCCTTGCCTTTTTTTTCTCACAGATGTCAATATGGCTTTCTCAAGCTTTCTCCCTCCTTTAAATTTCTCCTCTGCATTCACCTCTGTGCTGTTCACAATCTCGTCTAGGATGAAAATGCTGTTACTTAGATAAAAAGAGGTTTGACCTCAATCAAGTGACCAAACACGCATTGTTATCTCGACACACACTCACACACATGCGCACACAGGCGGTTAACCCTACTCTAACACACAGCAAGAGAAACCAAATCCTTGTTTGTGTCTCCGAGCTTCAGTGCAGGTAACCTCACACAACCCTTGCTACCTCAGTGAGGCAGATTAACAGGCTGAAGGCTTAAAAAGTAAAAGGTGGAAGGAACGGCGTCAGGTTTCTGTATTGGAAACAGATTTCTAATCCGTTTATCCTATAAGATCCCTTTAGTCATCCCATTAGATGTCAATTCGAAAAAAAAACTCAGTCGACCCATGAAAGTCTCGCAAAATGATGTCACATGATGTACTGATTCAAGTAAATTTACTTTATTTCTTTAAATCCAAAAAATAAGGCTTCTGGATGCATGCTAGAAATCAAAAAAATTGTTTTGGGAACTTTTCTATTTTTTTTTGTATGTATCGTAATATAATGCAACATAATATTGAGTGAAATATTTATAACGTCTGCCTTTTAAATCGATTATCGCCTATCATGTCGGCTCATTTAAATAACAATCGCACGAGTGTGACCTTCTCTCCAATTCCACACCGTTTTCCATGGAAGTTAAAGGTGATTTAGATTGCCTTGCCCTCTCGTGTTCTGGCGTCTCCCTAGCAGATGTTTGGTTTCACCCTGTTCCAAGCATGTTGTTTATTTTCTGCTCCCCATCCATTCTTTTGAGGTCAGAGGCCTCCCAGACACAAGAGAATAGCTTTTCATGTGTTTCAGAGAGTGGGGAGGATGATGCATTAGCAGTTGCGGTGCAGGTTGCTGATGGCAAATTGCTCACAGCCCCCTTGAAATGGTTAAAGTTTAAACACGTTGAGTGCATTCTTCCACACCTGAAGCAGGAGCCATGTTATTGCTCCTGCGCTCGGTTAACTTTTACTGCATGCAGCTTCCTCTCCAGGGTAATACTGCGACTTCTGTTTTGAAGACGAGCAACCAATCTAATTATTTATTTATTTATTTATTCATTTATTTCTTTTAAATACGATTAAATGCATTATATTGTAGACAATATGCTGTTATGGTTCAGTGGAATATATAATGAGTGAACAGATTCAGAGGTGTGGGTTCACACAACCTTCTGAGCATGCTGAGAGGTTTCTGGTGTTTTGTACCAAAGGGATCAACTGAATACCAGTTGTGTGTGTGTGTGTGTGTTAAGTCCTTTACCAGTAATAGTCTACTCACTGTGCAAGAATGCAAGAATGTGCAAATCCAAACTTACCAGACTCCAGCAGAGCACAGCTGCATTCCTACTCTGCAGTTCAAAGACCAGGAGCCCAAGAAGACACACACACACACACACACACACACACACACACACACACACACACACACACACACAGAGAAAAAAAACAAAAAACAAAGAAAGTGAAGAGGGTTGAAACCATAGAAGGCATCATAAACCAGAGCACCATCAGTTTTCTCACTTCCCAGTACAGCTGATTTAACTAATCAGATAAAAAACAACAGGTTTTTTAAATTGACGTGGGTGTAATAGAGCAGAGAAAACATTCAAACATGTGGCAAACAAGCGGTAGGTTTACTGAAAAATTATCCATCCATCCATCCATCCTTATCCACTCTTGCATCTCCTCTACATTAATCACTATATATATATGCTGTCAGCAGCAACCTCATTTCCCGTCTCATCTGCTCCAACCACTTAGCATCAGCAACACCAGTATACAGTATTAATCACCGTCCTTATTATCTGTCATCATCTGCACCTGTTTCTCACTGGTTCATGCATTGAGTTGGATTTTTTTTAATGATTTTTTAAAATGAAAGTCACTGTGTGGCTTGACAAACAGAAAATATTCCTCTAAAACTGCTCAGGTACAGTGTCAGGGACTGGACTGGAAACGAGAGCCTAAACAAGTCCTTCAGGAAGCCCGGATAACTATTCCTCAAGACCGCATTAAAAATACAAGAAAATGTGACTCCAGCAATACAAGAAATCCAGCCCTCTGAGCTCCTCTCTCGCGCTTCAGATTAACACTACTAAAGATCCACCGATGACCTTCCTACACAAAAAACACGCCATACACGGGCGAGATCCTCTGGTTCTGCAGCACACAACAATGAGGGGTCGCCGGTCAAAACCTGAGAGCTCTTCTATGATGTCATCTATCATGCTTTTAACGTGTAGCTGTGAAGAGCACTTTGAAGAGAACGGGAATGACATATTCAACGTTATTAACTTGAGAGAAATGAAACGATGATGAGATGGAAATGGAAAACATGGCGCTTCGCAGGGTTTCAGGTCTTATCTGTGTGATCAAAAAAGAAACACAGAGGAGCTTTCAGAATGAGTGTGTGACAGTAGAGTTCATCAAGTGATTTTTTTTTTATGAGAGTGCTGGGTTTAACTCGCTGTGTGTGTGTTTATATGATTGTGAGTAAGGAGTGCTTAAAGACTATCAGTCCTGTTGAGCAGTGCTTTATGTGTGTGTGTGTGTGTGTGGCAATGCTCATATTGAAGTACATGGTACAGATACATTGTGCTTAATAGCCATTAGCTCTGTTGTTATGTGGCGGAGCAAGGGTTAACTGTGTGTATATGTGTGTGAGAAAGAGAGAGGGTGTGAGAGAGAGGGTGAGAGAGAGAGAGAGAGGGGGAGGCAGGTTCGGGGGTCAGCAGCAGCAGCACATTCCTCTCTGGCTGTGCGCGAGCCCTCGGCAGCCCACTCGCTGCTCTTTGACTCCTCTGGCCATATAAGGCAGGCGTCACCATGGCAACCATGGGGCTTGAATAGCAGTGTCAAATCCCTGAGCACACACACATACACACACACTCCTGCACTCAGAGAGAGAGAGAGAGAGAGAGAGAGAGCGGGTGGGGGGTGGGGGGAAGTGAGTGAGAGAGAGAGAGAGAGAGAGAGAGAGAGAGGGAAAGAGAAAGAGAGAGAGAGAAACAGAGCAAGGTCTGTTGACCACAGAGGCTGGCTGATCTTTCCTCTGTCCTTCATCCATGGCCAAACGGTGCTGACTTCCTCCATTCGCTCTCAGCAAAGGGACGGAAAGACGGAAGGAGAAAGAAGAAAAGCGGAAATAGTTGCACGGTGGCTTCCGGGAACGCATGGGCGAGCTGAAGCCCTGGAGCTGTTACTGCTGGATGGGCAAGTGCTGACAAAACAAGGCGAGGGAGGGACACTCGAGAGACACAGACGCATGCAGATCTAAGATTCCTCCTTCTTTTCCTTCCCCAAAGACCTTGCCCTCTTGTTCGGCGTTCGAATCCCCATGCTCTCTTTTGAAACTGACGCAAGAGCGTACGTGGAAGCGAGAAGATCCGAGCCCGGGTTTCCCAACAGGACCGAAAGGGTGTGTGCGTGTGCGTCTGCATGTGAGAGAGATAGAGGAGACTTCCTTGAACTTTGATCCTTCATAGGGAGGGCTGAAAGAAAACTCTGTTTATCATTAGCAGGCTTTGTCTCCTTTCCTTTCCTGGTAGCTTTGAATGTGAAGATTTATTGCGACTGGATTCTTGTAGTAGTTCTGGACATGTGTACTTTATTTGTTCAGGTTTTACTGTAACCGCTGAAGAGCAGAAATTAACGTTCTGGTTGTGATTATGTTTTTTTTTGTTGATGTTTTGACTGTGTTCTTTTTTTAAATAGTGGGAACAGAGTTCGCTAGCACTGCAAAACACACAGCAAGAACTGGTTTGACTTGTTAGTGACCTGTGGGCAGGGCAACTGTTTCATGCACTGCTCCTGAAGCAGCACAAGGCTTTTAATGCTCTCTGGCTGTAATGAGGCATTTCGGTTCTTCTTAAAAGGTGCTTTACTTTTGCCCCAGTTTCGGATTTGCGGGGCCGTGCATGTTTATGTGTAATTTATAGTTTCCTGTCAAAGGGGCAGGCTGTATGTTATTCGCTCTTGACTGAATTCTGAACCACTTGGTGAAGCAGACGTTCATCAAGAGACCTGGAGGATTATAATTTTTTTTTTTTTTTATTATCTTAAACTAAGTTTTAAAATCACTAGGATTACAGAAAACATTCGCTGACTTTCTTAAAAGCCCGATTTTGAATTTAGGCCGTGCGAACGTTTGAGGACTTTGAGTCACTGTTTACTTTTCGCCTTAAACACTCGAGAAGCTTGAGGTTAATGTCTGCAGTGTGAACTGTTACCCGCACTCGAAAGCAAGACTGAATACTCACTGCTGGGAGAGGATTTCTTGAAGAAGAAGAAGGGGGAAAAAAGCCCTGGTGGTGCACACAGCGATGGCCATGGTGGGTGGGGGATGGGGCAACCCTAATGGGAGCACCAATGGCCTGGGGGAGAAGGGCTACCTGCGGGGGGAGGAGGACGAGAGCTCTCCCCAGGCAGGGAACAGCGATGCCGAGGGTGGAGAGGATGACAAGGCCTGCGTGGTGGACTGCGTGGTGTGCGGCGACAAGTCCAGCGGGAAGCACTACGGCGTCTTCACCTGCGAGGGCTGCAAGAGCTTCTTCAAGAGGAGCATCCGTCGCAACCTCAGCTACACGTGCAGGTAAGAAATTTCTTCAAGACTTGCTGTGGTACAGCTCAAAGCAAAACCGAATTGTAATCCAGGACGAGCTTCCAGGCAGCACGTGGACAGTAATGAGCCTTGTTCATGACATATGGGAATTACGTCACCGTGTACAGCCTCAGGGATTGGTGATTAAATGTCATATAGGTCAATCTAAAGCTAGATCAGCCTTTAAGTTCATGTGCTTGCATTGAGTCAAATTTGACTTCATATAGCACTGAGTCAGAATAAAAATGACTAAAAATAATCAGTCTTACAAAATGCAAGCTACTCATTTAGATATTTAGGCATAAACTGTGTCGGAACTGGCCGCAGTGACGCATGTAAATCAAAAGAAAGTAATGCAAACTTTAGACCTTTCAGTGAACTTTGGATAACCTGTTGTTTGGGTGTGAATTGTGCTTTTCATATGGTAATACGTAGCTAAAGTGATTCCAGGTAAGGTGTTAAATGGTCTTAATTGACAAAACAAACAACAACACTATTTAAATGCACTGTAGTTAATGGAGGAGTAAGTTCAATTAAATCAAACATGCTGTAAAGAACAATGCTTATGAACCTGTGCTTATGAATCTGCTTTTTGTGTGTTCTTATATGTGATAAAATAAACAGATGAAGCAAAAATTAATATACAGCATACGAATACATAGATCGATCTATCGATCTATCTATCTATCAACACACACACACACACACACACATTTTCTGGTTCTAGCATTTACATGTATCAGTAAAACTCTATAGTTTGCCTCTTC
>JAOTRS010000004.1:18737206-18747471 GCA_028565755.1 Dinotopterus cunningtoni
TGTGCTGTTTGTCTAATTAAGTTGGTGAATGAATGAATGAATGAATGAATAAATTTAAAAGAGAACTAAAACATTTGAGAAGCGTTCAAGTCAAACTGGGACTTGAGATGAAATTTATCATCTATAAAGGTGTAAAATCGATGAACAGGAGACTTTAAACACAGTGCGGTGATGAGAATAGTGCAAATGTTTCCATGAACAGTGGAACGCCTGATCCTTGATAATTGACGGACAACTTGTCATTAATATGAAAAAGAGACGGATCTGTTTGTGGGAACTGTACACACAATGTGAAACTGTACACAATCATTCACTAACAACACTTGCACGTTACAGGATCTCGGCTGGGAGTTATTGTCATATCCCCAGTCATGACCTCACTCAAAGAGATTACTACATGTTTGGGACATTATAGGAGTTCCTGGGAGGCCAGTGTTTCAGACGTGAAGCAGGCAGTCTGATCATGGCTCTGGTGTACTGAGAACACTTGATGGTTGGTCCAAGCGCTAGTGAAATGAGCAATACGTAGCAGGGGATTATATAGAGAAATGAAATGAGGTTTTTAGGTCTATTATTCTGCACAGTCTAAAGTCCCAGTTTGACTTGAAAGCCCCTAATAAAGTTTGTGTGCCTTTTTTTTTTTTTTTTTTTTTCTCCACAGAGATTTTATTGATCAGTTATGATTTTGTTTCGGTTTCCACTGGGTACTTTGGTTTCTTCTCACAATCCTAAGTTTTTTGTTGTAGGCTGACTGTCATTTCTGAATTGCCTGAATGATTGGTGGGTCAGTGGGTGTACGCTTGCGCCCTGTGATAGGATGGCAGTGCATCCAGAATATGCCCTCCGTTGTGCCTGGAGTTCCCTGAGATAGGCTATAGTGATATACAAAGTGGATGAAAAGATAAAATGGACACCACAACTCACACTTTTTTCATAGTAAAAATCAATCAATGTTGATTTTTTATATATAACTGAAAGCCCAGAATGTCTACTTTCATATGAACCAATACTTAATAAATAAATAAAATGCTAAACACAGGCACCACCAGCACATGTACAAATTTCTTTTTTGTCCTCTGGTAAAAAGAGTTAACTGTCCTCCTGAAAGGCCATTCCCTTGTCCCCAATTTTTACAGTAAATGTCTTGATTTTTCCTAGTTGACAATGCCCTCATTTTTGTTAAAGGTGAATGGGAAATGTTTTGAGTTTGTTAAAATGAAAATTCAGTGCATGTTCTTCTAATGTTGGACAGTAATAACGTCATCCTCTATAGTAGTTGATTAATAGGACTTGCATCAATCTAACAAATTTTTTTGCTAAATGGAGTGATTTGCACTTTACTGAAACTGTACATCTTTGCTCAGAGTTTCTCTGGTCAGTTTTTTGTAAATCCTTCATGGTCTGTCTCTCAGCATGATTGTCATTTTTATAACTTCATACCAGAGATTCGATGACGCTTTCTGTCAATATGCATGTTTATTTATTTGATCTCACAGTTACCAAAAAGGTATACAGAAAATGTGGAAATGTGCATACCTTTGTGGACACTGGCTTAAATGAGAAGGAATGTTTTTACAGCTAAAGGATTCCAGCCTGAATTCCTGGTATTTATCTTGGTATTAACTTCATACAGATCGAAAGACTTGTTCAAACATCGACAAATCTGAAACCAAATTTAATTCCGTTGTTATTTTAAAGAAATAATTTAAAAAATGTTATCAGGTGTTTATCATTTTTTTGGGTTTTCATCCAGTCTTTATTGCCATGCACTAAACTTTAAATAGCTAAATTTATATGCCTTTATTTATTGAATGAACACATGATCAACTCAGTACCTATTCCATATTGTTGTTTTCATTTAAATGAGATGAAGCAGTATAATTTCAGATGCTACTATAAGTATTGAACAATTTAAACGTAAGTAAAGCACATAACATGTTCAATGACCTGTTGGATTGTAATCAGTGTTTTCTAAGTTAGTGTTAATTAATTTGGTGTAATTATTAGTGCACTCTTGGGTCCCTCATTGGTTCTTTGAATGTTTAGCTTCTTAGTGGTTAAAGAGGATCTACTTCACTCGTGACTAATCATACGTCTAAGATCTGCTCACCAGGGTTGAAAGAAGATCAACCGTACATTTATGATCTGTTGCTCATGGTGCGTCACAGAAAATTTCTATACCATCTTTTGCTTACAGGTGCTCACAAGCTTGTATGTGCGGACCAAGTGTCCGCTGTGGCAACCCCTTGCCAGGAGCAGCCGAAAGTCACAACAACTTTTTTGTTAATGCTTCAGCTGAAATACTCCTCAAATAATGAAATTATTTAATACCTCAATCTACCTTCATTTCACTCCCCCACCAAATGCACCAAATTTCAGTGACTATGTAAATGAGGTACTGAGGTCCACCAAGCACAGGGAGAACATGCAAAGGGGTTCTCAGAAGTGCAAGGGTGTTCGTCAAACTGGGACTTTCGATTGTGCAGAATAGCAGAACACAGTTATGCGAGTAAAAACTATCTTTATTTAACTATCCTTATTTCTCTATATAATCCCCCGATACACTAATGCACTTATCCCAGCGTTTCACTAGTGCTTGGGATAACATCAAAGTAGAATTTTTTTCTTAGTAAACCTGAACCATGATCAGAGTGTCTGCTTCACATCTGGAACAGATTGGTCAGGACTGTGCAGGGATGTCCCTGAGTTCTTCTAATGTGCAAGTGATATTGGTGAATGATTGTATGTACAGTTCCCATGGACAAATGCGTCTCTATCAAGTCCTTGACAAGTTAATTAATTCATCATTTAATCTTATTTTTCGCTGAAGCCTATCCCAGGAGACTTGCAACCCTGAGGCGGGGCCCGAACACTTGACCCTGGAGGTGCGAGGCCACAATGCTGATATCCGGCCGCCTCTGCGAAAAGTTATCTATTGATTTTTTGCAAAACCCAAAGAGTCTCATCATACTGTGCTTAAAGCCTTTTAAAACTATTTTAACTTTGTATATTGTTAATAGGTACCTACCTTGTTTATTAATTGACACAACTTCTATCCAACTAAATAAAAGGTTATTAAAAAAAAAACACATCAGATATTTTTTATTAACTACTGCAAGCTATTATAAATCTTGGCTGTCATAAATAATGAATACTGAATAAATATTGATGTGTGGATTTTTTTCCTTTTTGCCTTTAAATCAGTTAAATATGGAGTTCTCTGAAGTGTCCATAGAGTGTTGTCCTACAACAGATTACAAGTGGAACCTCTACAGAAATCTGATAAATGACTCTTTTAAGTAAAACAGTATGGTTCTCTGTATGAATGTAACATTTGGGAGTCATGAAAGGTGTTTATAAATTGAATACACTTTCCGTCTACAGTATATGAAGTACTGTTTGGTCATATGAAACCTTTCACATGGCCAAACTGGATTTACCTTCATCGAGACACTTATTCATTATGCAAACATTTCATTTCATGTTTTTTTTTTAAATTATAAAAACATTTAGAGCTAAATCTTGAAAAATGGCCTAAACAACATCTCATATGCCAACATAGTAACAAATTATACTGTATATGTATATTATATGCCATATACTGTAAAGCTGAACATCTGGTTATCATTAAAACTCTACCAAAAAAAACCCTCTTATTTTAAAAGGATAAAAAAGTAATTCTTCCACTTCAGACACAGCTGTAAATCCTCATCATTACAGAATGAAGCACTTATAAGAGTCTGCATAGAAGACTCAGAGCGCGGATCACACACACAAGAAGAGCGAGGAGGAGGTGGGTGTGTTAGCATGTGAGAAAACGACAGCAGGCAAAGGGAGGGAGTCTGTGAGTGGAGAGATATATAAATAAAAAAATAACCTCCAGAAGATAGCAGATAACAGTCGGTTATGATAAGCAGAAGATTGACCATGTTGCTGCAGACCGTCTTCATGCTCTCTGCAACTGTTTTCTTTGGATATCTAGAAGGTAAGAGCTTTGAGATGTTCTGGAGTTTTGCCTTAATGGGATGTCGAAAATTGGCACAGGGAACAGATCATGGTGGAAAGGAATAGTGTCTTATCTATTTGATGTAATAAGCTTTTGATGCAAATCAGCCATGTGTGCTGATAGGAAAAGAGGCTGTTCTGTGTTACTATGCCAGCCACAGGAAGAACCTTGCACGTCAGCTCGTTTTTGTTTGCTCTGCATTTTCAATTATTACAATATTTGCCATAATGTTGCATAATACTATTAAATAATGAATAGTGGGCAAATACATGAATATATGTGAAGGTCATTTGTGTCAGCCATGTTGTGTCATGCTTAAGCAGTAACAAAACATATAGCTGTAGAACACAACCCATGTACTAAATGTTATTTTAAGCGTCCACTCCAGCGATGTTTTATTTTTTTTTTTTGACCTATATACCTTTTTTGACCATGCATTGGCAAGCATATAGGTCAAGAATGGCACAGTCCAAAATATTTCAAAAAGATTTACATCCGAAAGTTTGTTGTCATATTGAAAATTGTTATTAAATGGGACCTTTTCGGCAGGGAACGGTGTTCAGATGCAGCGGAATGTCCAGTGTTGTATGCAGTACTCGGAGCAGAATGTGCGGACCAAAGACGTTCTCAAGTTTGAGGTGCAGAACGAGGGGCCGGACTGCAGTATAAAAGCCATCATGCAAGTATTTCAGGCATCTTAAAACAATCACATACCTGGAACTGAATTAAACTATGCCTTTTCTATATCATGCGGCTCATATTTTTATTATGAAATGTAGTGTTGTCAGTCAAAAATGAACCCTAGTTTGGATAACAAATATCCAAGCACTTTTCTTAATGGGCCAGTCTTGCTGGTGTTGATTTAAACCTCCATTATGCATGAAATGAAAACTAGAAACTGAAGGTGTCTTTGCCTGACTTTGTATTAATTTGGACAGATTGTACACTAAGAAGTTGGTGAAGTGTGCAGACCCGAGTGACCGGAAAGTGAAGAGATTGCTGAAGAAACTGAGGCAGAGAGAAAACGCCAACAAGTCCACCCAGGTTCTGCAACAAAGACAATTGCCTGTCATGTCAAATGTGAGTCTTTCGACTCATTGTAGCAGGTTGTTTCTTTTAATTACATAGTCTAGGATTCTTTAATCTTATCGCTGCAGGCTTTCATTCCAACCAAGCAAGAGCCTGATTTCACATGTTTAATTAGTCCATCCTAGTCCCCAGTCAACTGTACCTCCTATTTGCCTGTAGCACACCTGCAGCTACACCAACTCTTTGGAGATACAAATGTGACTGACTTTTAGACACAAGAACTTACTTCATAAAATTCAGCAAGTGCAATAAAATTATAGCATGAGTAATATCACAGTGTACTAACCAACCATTTGTAACCATATATTCTAGTGGGACAGAATGACGTTATTAATGGTATAACCTCAAACCAAATTAAGTTGAGATGCTTGACACTTTTACTACTGTACACTTGACTTGATATATGCTGATCAGCCAAGGCTTTGAAATCACTGACAGGTGAAAATTTCATATTAGGCAGTTAAATATATATTAGGCGGTTTGGCAAGCATAATGATATAAGGGACTTTGAAAGGGTTCACATTGGGATTGCTAGACAACTGGGTCAGAGCAACTGACACGCCTTGTGGGGTATTTCCAGTATTTAGTGATGTATCACAGGGTCATTGGTGCTCAAGACCGATTGACAGTGGGGGAGTGAAGGCTAACCTGGCTTGTCTGAACCCACAGAAGAGTTACTGTAGTACAAACTGCTGAAAAATTGAATGCTGGCTCTGATAGAAAGATGTCAGAACATACAGTGCAATGCAGTTGAGTATGGGCCCATGTAGCTTTGAATCCATCAGGGTGCCCATGCTGACCTCTGTCCACTGCTTAAATCATTTACAATGGGCATGTAAGCATCTGGACCACATGAGCACTGGACCATGGAGCAATGGTGGAAGGTGATCTGGTCTCATGAGGCAGTATGATGCTCTGGACAAGGTTCTGCTGGGAAACCTTGTGTCCTGCCATTTATGTCGTGGTTATTTTAACATGTACAGTACCACCTACCTAAACCTTGCTGCTGACCTTTTAAGTACTTTTATCAGGATAATGCACACTTACACACTGCAAAAATTGTTCAGGAACAAATTAAGGATCATGACAAAGAGTTGATCACTTGGCCTTAAAATTCCCCAGATATTAATCCAAGATATGCTGGACTAAGTCTGACTCATGGAGACCCAATGTGCTCAATGTGGTGTAAAATAAACCACAACCATGTCATTAACTGTTCTGTCCACTGGAGGAGTGTGTAAGGGTAGTGGACTTCCTATCCTAATCAGCCTTTGTTAGTAATTTTTACAGATTCAATTTTTGTCCAGTAGGTGCTATAATACTTTTTTAGAGCTGTCCAATGATTGGGCATCATCTAGACAGGTATTGTGTGAATATAGGCTTACAGTCAGGTCCATAAGTATTTGGACAGTGACACTATATGTAATTCTATTATATTTTTTTTAAGATGTGATTGAAATGTAAGGTTCAGCTTCAATTCAAGGGGTTTACTAAAGGATTACTTTTACTGTATAGGAATTACAGCCATTTTTTTCACTCAAAAGTAATTGCACAAGAACACCCAATTTCCTTGGCATGGATTTAGTTTTAAGCCATTATTCATCTGGACGGTGTTGCATTCACAATTTTGCACCGTTTGACTGCATCTGACAGAAAGTATAACTCTGCTTCTGTTATAACTCTACTTCTCTACTACAGATACTTCTGTCAGCAGTCACAACATAAAAAACACCACTGACCCAGTTCCACCAGAAGCCATACATTTATATTCATGAAGGCATCTGCTAATTGTAGACTTTGACAATCAAGCTGTACCTCCTCAAGAGTGTTTTTGACTTGACTTGATTTTGAAAATGTTATTTTTTTTAACAAGTAAAAAATTCTGTGATCATCCATTTTAAGTGGTCTTCTGTGGCCTTCAAAGCCTTTGTATGTTTCTCTGCTCATTCTAAATGTCTGCGATCTCTCTGATAGGTCTGTTCTTTTTGTTTGTTTTTGTTTATTTGTTTGTTTCAGCCTAATGATGGCCTCCTTCACTTGCATTGACACTTCTTTGGACTCTCATTGAGAGTTTCCATGAACAGCTACAAAAGTGTGAAATTAACACTCAATAAACTCCAGAGCTTTGGTCATTTTTTTGCTCATAAAATAACTTTTGATCAAGAAACAGATCACAGCTGGCCAAGAAGTGATATATCAGGCATGTGTTTTTGAATAAAGTGCTCAAATTTATTTCAGTTATATCTCGATTGCTTTAAAGCCACTGTTGTGGTATACAGAGGCAACATGACAAACATTGTGTCACTGTCAATACAAATTGATCTGACTGTTTATCTGTCAAATAGCAACTTCTGGTCGTCCTATGAAGTAAAAAATATGAAGTATGTTTTGTTTTGCGTGTATCTCAATTATGAGTTATCATTTTATCTCATTACCCCAGATGATCAATATCATATCTTTCTCAGCACCGGAGATACTAATCTCTGTGCATGTTAACATGGATGAGAAATAACTGATGATTCGTTTAGTTCTACTCGACTTCCTAAATTTTTGTCTTTTTATTAGGCCATTTAATTTATATATTTACTGATTCATCATCACCCTGACCAGGAGGAAGCAATTACTTAAAATGAACAAGTAGTTGAATTTCTTTGGGTAGAATATGGTACCTTGATGAACCATGTTGTTCAGAAAAATTGTTTGAGATTAAAAACTGCTTTAGATAACTTGCAGATTCCTAAAGGTTCCAGTAGAACTTTTCCACTGGAGGCTTTTCCTACAAACAGGTATACAGTGCCTGAAATTACTTCATATAATAAATGCAATTTATTGATCATTATTATTATTACTCTTTTTTTTCTTTTTATCTCCATCAGATCCAGTAAATAATGGGGAGAATTTGACTGGCCACTTTAGCCTTTTCATCTGTCCCTGTCTCCTTGAACGTATGTACATCACTAACTTTCAAAACAGAACTGTATGCTGTCCATCTAAGATATGTAATATTTTAGATCTCTTTAAAAACTGACTGTTAATCTATATATGCCAAAGTATTATTTTTAACTCTGTACTTCAAGCTTGTTCTTTCTCTATATACATTATATGTGTACCTTATAAGCTATACAAGCTGTTATATAGAGTTAAAGTGACATGACTGTTCCTGGTTCAATCATAGTCCAAATAAATATTCTATTATGTATGGTAATGCAATCAATTTTTATATATAAAGAAATGTTGGAGAAATGCTGTGTGCATTATTTTTATTGAAAAAAGGTGGAATTATTTGTAATTTTAAAAAGACAAATGATGCATGCAGAGATGTTTTAACAAATAAAAAGCAGTGTTGGCACAATAATCGTTTTACTTTGGAAGGATGAAGTAGGATAGCATTAGTCAGGTTTGAAACTGTGACAATGGACAAGTTTGATTGTTACAAAAAAAAAAAAACATAAGTGCAGCAAGCTCATGACTAAGACTTATTTGATGCTAAATAACTAATATGGTCAGAAATGTTGGTTTCTGCAAATGATTAAAAACCTGATAACTGTTTGTTGTCTGTTTAACCTGATACTTGTTTAGACTGTCATGATAAACAGATTCTTAATTTACACCTGGTGTTGTGTAGTGACTGACTTTCTAGTGATTACTGCATATAATAAATATGCACTAAATTCAAAAGTACAAGCATATCATTACACACAGCATTACATGGACCATTTTAAATCACTGATTTTGCCGACTACATATTTAGATGCTGATTGTTCTGACACAAAAAAAAATTAGATGTTTAGGTAATAACCTTTCAGATTTTTGAAATAAAAACAAAGAAATCCATTTATTAACCAACAGCATGCAAATACATGTACAAGGCCACACCATGCGGTTTGGCTTTTTTTAAAAATAACACAATATGTCTTTACAGTTACTAGTAATCATTTTTTACACTCCATAAGTAAAATATCTCCCTTTAGACTCTTTACAGTCAACAAACCATGTATACAACCATCAGCCATAACACCACCACCACCACCACCAAGTGAACTGAACAACACTGATCACCAACTACTGTACATATGCACCAGTAAACAGGTGAAGGATCATGGGCATTCAAGGCTTAAGGTCAGCACTCCGATCTGACCGAAGAAAAGCCAATGCCAGTACAAATCATTGAAAAAAAGTAAGTCCTAGTGACAGTAGAAAAAGAAACCTAGTGCATGAACGAGGCCTGGCATGCAAAGAGCCCAAGGCCACCAAAGCAGCCTCCAAACTCCCCAGATCCCAATCTGATTTAGCACCCATGTGATGTGCTGGACAAACAAGTGGAGCCATGCCCTGATGGACCAGAGCCATGAAACACAAACACTGATTGGTTTTAATGTTATGGCTGACTGGTGTAGACTGGCATGATTCAGTTCCTCAAATGATTATAATCAGTGTCAACAGATGTTTCTCTGTCTTTTAGTAATATATGATAATGTATTTTGACATAGTACACATTTCCATTTAATAGTATTTGGATAAATTAAGAAACTGAGACATTAAATTGACAATCAGAATAAAGTGCATAAGTAAAATATACTAAATATCAACAATCATAAAATATAAATTCTGTTGAATTCTTAAATCTGATTGGTCAGAAACTGTTGGTTAATTTTTGGTAACAGCATGTCCATCAACAATTACATGTTATATTTAATACTACACTTTTGTAGTATTGCACATTTTATGCTTTTCCTCCATTTGCTGTAGTCTACTAATAAACCAGATATGTAAAAAAAAAAAAATCTGTATGACTGCATAAATCAAATTTGAAGACACTATGCATTTTACAAAGCGTGTGGATGAAAAAAAAACAAAACAAAAACACAGATCCGTGTGCGTTTAATGTTAAAGTGTGAAACAGTACAGTATGAGGACTAAAGCACACTGCACTGCTGAACTTAATCAGGAGCTGTTCCAGTGTTCACATTTTGATAGCACAATTGTGCTCAGGAGTGGAAAGCAATTTACAGCATTGTACAATACAGAGCACAAAACTCAAGAGCAATCAACACACAGGCACACAGGCACACACACACACACACACACACACACACACACACACACACACAGACACACACACAGCTCTCCCTCTGTTTTTTGAGGTCTTTATTATGCTTTATATCAGCTT
>JAOTRS010000004.1:18747571-18774335 GCA_028565755.1 Dinotopterus cunningtoni
TCCACTTGTTATTTTTGCAAAATCCCAATAAACAGGTTATAAAAATGAGGAAAAAGAAAATGATTAGCCTTTTCTTGGGGAATTGCCAGCACTTTACATTGTAACTAAATTCCATCACCAATCTCCACATTTCTTTACAGTTTGTTTGGCAAATATGATAACAGCAGCTCTTACAGTAGTGCTAAATGTAAGGCAAATCATACAGAAATATCAATAGTCCCATTCTAATACATTAGCATTTACATTGGCCGCTTGACGGTGTTAGAATTTGAATTAACCAACCTTGTGATCAGTAGCTACATGTACCACTACTCTACCCCAACAGCTTATTCACAGGAGCTTATATGGCTCTGGTCTCATGAGACTCTGCACAGTCTAATAATAAAAATGTTCTGTTTAAAAATAATAATAATAATAATAATAATATATATCGCTGACATTGCCTTCAGTGTTAGTGCTTCAAATCAGTCAGAAGTAAAGCTGTTATGAATTATGTTTTCCACATGGGCATGTCTTCAGGATAGTCTTGTAACTTAAAGTGTAAGAATAAGTGTTTGAAACTGCTGTATCATTAGTGATAACAGGAACTAACTTATATTGCAGATGTTCCCCAACATAACAAAAGGAAGTATTTTAAAATACATATTTACTGGCAAACTTGCTAGATAAGGGATAAACATTTAATAATGATAATCTACATCATCATCACAGTAGTGAACACTAGGGTTCACGGACAGCTCAGCCACATGGTTACACACATCCATCTCTGAAATTCCACTGTATAGTGTTGTTAATATCCTTTCCATCTTTTCCCCTTTATGTCAAGGGATTATAAGTGTTATACACTTATTAGGTAAACCTGTTCAACTGCTTGTTTACAAAAATGTCTAATTAACCAATCACATGGCAGCAACTCAACGCATTCAGGCATTAAGACGTGGTCAAGACGATCTGCTGAAGTTCAAACTAAGCATCAGAGTATGGTGAAAGGTGATTTAAGTGATTTTGAATGTTTCATGGTTGTTGGTGCCAAACACCACTGGCACCTGCATTTCTGAAACTGCTAATCTACTGGGATTTTCTCTAGGGTTTATGGTCTCTGTGGTTTATAGAGAATGGTCTGAAATAGAGAAAACGTCCAGTAAATGGAGGTTCTCTGAGCAAAAATGCCTCGTTGATGCCAGAGGTCAAGAGAAGATTTGCCAGACTGGTTTGAGCTGATAGAAAGGTAACAGTAACTGAAATAACATCTCGTTACAACCGAAGTATGTCGAAAAGCATCTCTGAACGCACATCACGTCAAACCTTGAAGCAGATAGACTATAAGAGCAGTAGACCATGCAGAGTGCCAATCCTGTCAGCTAAGAAAAGGAATCATCAAAATTTTACAATAGAAGATTAGAAAAAAATGTTCTTCGGAATGAGTCTCGTGTTCTGCTACAATATTTGGATGATGGAGTCAAAATTTGGCAGAAACATGAATGCATGGATCCATCATGCCTTCTATCAATGGTTCAGGCTGCTGCTGGTGGTGTAATGGTGCGAGGGATATTTTTTTTCGGAGACTATGCGCCCCTGAACCATATGCCACAGCCTACCTGAGTATCGTTGCTAAACATGCCTATTCCTTTATGACCACAGGATAACATGCCATGCCACGAATTAAAATAATCTTAAACGGGTTTCTTTAACATGACAGTGAGTTTAAAGTACTCAAAAGTCACCAGTTAAGGAATGTTTACAGCCTTGCTGAATCTATGGCACAAAGAATAACGGCAGGATAAAGGGGAATAAAAGGAGTTTAACCTGTAGTACTAGCAGGCAGTACTAGTGTACCTAATGAGGTGGCTGGTGTGTGTGTATATATATGGCTTTTGCGAGCTTTTACAAAAATATGTAAGATTTATTGTTCTGTTATATTTGATTGTTGCATTTTAATTTATTATTTCACATGATAAACTTAGAAAGGTTTATACTCAAAAAACGGTTACATGTGTAGCTGCAAAAACAAAACTGTAATACTGGTCCCTCTGTATTCAATTCTCTTAAAAGTCCTAATCTGTTCAATGTGTGTCTGTTAAAGGGTTTATGACTGATATTCTGTTTAATTCTCTTGGTTAGAAAATAAAGTTTATTTATTTATTTCATTAATTGATTAATTAACCATTCTTGCTGGTACAACACTAACAATACCACATTGCCATTCTAGATGATGTTTAACATAATGCTCATTACATTGTTGTTTCACCGTTTGGATGTCTGAGACAATCATCCTCCTGGGAGATTAGCTGGTAAGGTTTTTCATTGACCTCAATCACAGAGCTGCTGATCCCAGCATCCAGGTTCTGCAGCTCCTCTCTTGAAAGATGTTCCACAATACCAGCTCCTAACGAGTCTCCCAGTACATTAGTGACGGTTCTGAGGCGATCCCTGTCTCGGTGAAATGCAAGTATAAGTGCATGTTATAGACATCTAAAAGTCTCTGCAATAAACATTTCCTCAGCCAGTGTGTCAGTATGATGGCTGTTGTATACTGTAGTTATTAGAACATTTCATATTCTCTTACATTGCGTCTGCATTATGTATCAGTAACCTTTTACAAGAGTGCTCTCTGCTGGAGATGGGACAAATGTGACATTTAGTCAAGACTTACAGGAACCAATCCACAGCAACGATGAGTGTTATGTCCTCGGTGGGCAGTCCTACGGATGTCAATACAATCACCATGGTTACCAGGCCAGCCTGTGGAATGGCTGCTGCTCCAATGCTGGCAGCAGTTGCTGTGATACTGAAAAATGACATCGTAAAAAAAATGAGAGAATACAGCTGGAATGTGTGCCAAGATGTGATTTAATTTGAAAAATTTTAAACATTTGCTGTGGGACAAACCTAGAGTAAATATTATCAGCTTATAGTTTTAGACTTAACTTTAATAAGCAATATACTGTATATCAAAAAGCCTCTATAAATCCAATTTATAACACATTAGATTTTATTGCCTTGATTTTATTATTTTTAAGCAATTTCCCTCTGGGATTAATAAAGTTCTTTGAATCTTGAATGTTATTGTTACCTGATGGTAAGGATTTGTCCAAAGTTCAGGTCCATGTCATTAACTTGAGCTATGAAAATGGCAGCGACTGCTTCATACAGAGCTGTACCATCCATGTTTATGGTGGCGCCCACAGGCAACACAAGGCGTGTAACACGTTTGTCCACATTGTTGTTCTCCTCCAAACAGCGTAAGGTGATGGGAAGGGTGGCTGAACTACAAAAAAATATAAAATGTATAACACCCCTGTTTAAAAGTCTATCTGGCAAAACATCTGGTAGACCGGCTTTGCCAGTTGGTTCAAGCTGGTAGAAAGAAAAGAGTTCCTGAATGACTGATAGCAACACAAAACACTTATTATATAAGAAATTCTCAAAGTAGAAAACCTCTCTATACCGATAAATTTATTTAAATCATTCGAATGCTGGAAAATAAGACTTACCAGCTGGCAAAGATGGTCAGCTTGACCAGGTCAGCCTGTGTTTTTGGTTGCTGGTCAGATAAAGCTGGATTTTTTTACTAGGGATATTTCCCTTTTTATAATATTTTATAGTATTGCTTTATAATATCCTTTGTGAAAGTCCACACACACTATAATAAAAAGTTCTGAACAATAAAATATGAATTAGAATGTAGAACTCTATTCCAGATCACTTTACCTTGAGGATGTTCCGAAGGCGGTAATTAAAGCCTGGAGCAGACCACAAATATAGGCGTAGGGGTTCCTCCGCGTACTCAAATAGAAAAGTAGAGGCAGAACAACGATGCTATGGATCAACAGACCGACAATGACGCACAACATGTACATCCCTAACTGTCCTCCAACTTGTAGCATGTCTTTCATTTCAGCAATCTTCCCAGCAATTAGAAAGAGGATCCCAACTGGAGCATACCTGAGAGAGAATGTGTGAAGAAATGGGTGCCAAATACTGCAGATGCACGTTCACAGCCATTATCCTCCGTTTAATCAGGGAACTAAATATTATTTGATGATAGAAACCTGATCTACTGTATGAACATGAATCAAAGTCAGAATATGAGCTAATCGAAGACGGATTAGACAAAAGCGGCCTACAGGGATTAATAACAGGCTGGTACTCACCACATGATGATTGCAACTAAGCGCATTATGGCATCATTGAGACAGTCGAAGAAATCCTTGAGTGGCTGGCCCTGTTGCTTCATATTCCCGATCACGAAGCCAAAGAACATTGAGAACACCACTAGCCCCAAAGCATTCACTCCATTCGAAGAGCCAGAGACTGGAGAGATCTCCTCTATTGTCTCCGTCTGCAGGACTGTGCTGTAATTTCCCATTTGGCTTAACTCAGTGGCATTTAGAACATTGTCACTTGCATTCACCATAACAGTGATGTTCCTTGTCAAAATGGTTTTCTTGTAAAGTGTTCTGTACTGGAACGGATAAACAAGGAGAAGGTTTTAAGGAGAAGGAACCTAGATGACATATTGTAGAGAAGCATAACACAGTATACAAACAGTAATATACAGCATAAACACGGATTATATACCTGTTTAAAACAAGCTTCCACTAAATTAGAGGGAAACATATTTCTGTAAGGAAAAAAAATGTTTGTGTAAGTCAAAACGATACATTTTAACAATACATTTTCAAACACATACTTGTAGCAAGAACATGACAAGCATGTGTCTCTCTTTACCTAATAAGATCAAGAAATGCATCGGCGGCTGTCACTGAATCCGCCCTGCTACTATCAGACATCGGAGTGTCTCTTTGGCCGTTTCCAGGTCTTAGGACGGTCACTATGACAATACCAATGAACACGGCAATAAAAGTAGTCACGACATAGTAAACGATCGCGCGCACTCCCATCTTTCCAGTGGCTTTACTGTCCAAATATGAAACACCTGGAAAATAATAATAATAAAAAAAAACATCCCACATTGTTATTGTAATACTGTATGTGAGAAGCAAAAGACTCTCGAAGAGAACCAAGCTAATTTTCAGTCTCTTGAAAATGAACATTATGAAGTGTCAGAATCGTACACAACTATATGGCCAAAAGTATGTGGACACTTTACCACTCACATTCAAGTTCTTCCACACCAACCTCGTTAACCCATGTGTTCATGGGCATTTTCATACTGGAGCAGGTTTTGTCCTAGTAGTTCTGCCTCAAGAAATTTTATAGAATTGTTTGATTCTAACTTTGTTGCAATAGTTTCCAGAAGTCCAACAAAGATGTGATGGTCAAGTGTCCACATACTTTTGAATATAGTGTACATGCATATGATTCCATACATTTTTCACTTGACTTTGTCCACATACCTGTTACAAGACTGGATATAATAAGTGGAAGGACCATCATTTGTAACATCCTCATCAGTAACTCCCCAGGGAAGGATAAATACTTAATTTCTCTCTCAGATAAGTTTTGAGGTCGCACAGCAAATCCCAGAATGATTCCTGAACAAGGAAGCACAAGTCTTAACATCCTATTCAAATTCACCAAGCTGTCACTTTATATTTACCTCTCAGTGCCTACGTGAAACACTACAACAAATACATACTGCATACATGTGTGCATCTTTATTTCAAAGGCATCTAAGTAATGCTGTAGTGATAATCGTTACCTACTACAACTGCTACCATGGTAAAGATCACAAAAGAATTGCGATGCAGGAACGCCTTGATGGCATTTCGGTTGATGGAGCACATCCTGACTGTGGTTTCGGACACCTGTTTCTGGATTGCTCTGTGCAACCAGTGAAGGTCCTTCTCAGGGTGATGGCGCTTCTCAGAATCTTTGTCGAGAAAGAGGCTGTTGCTGTTTGGGGGCTTCTCATTTATAATCAACTCAAAGACTTGGTCAAGGAGGGAGGTTTCATGGGACACTGATCAAAAATAAAGACACAAGATAAAGATGAACTTTAGAGATTGTTTTTAGTTGGTTCATTCAACAGTACACCTACAGTGCATTCGGAAAGTATTCACAGCGCATCACTTTTTTCACATTTTGTTATGTCACAGCCTTATTCTAAAATGGATTAAATTCATTTTTTCCTCAGAATTCTACACACAGCACCCCATAATGACAACATGAAAAAAAGTTTACTAGAGATTTTTGCAAATTTATTAAAAAATAAAAAAATTGAGAAAGCACATGCACATAAGTATTTACAGCCTTTGCAAAATTGAGCTCAGGTGCATCCTGTTTCCCCTGATCATCCTTGAGATGTTTCTGCAGCTTAATTGAAGTCCACCTGTGGTAAAATTTGGAAAGGCACACACCTGTCTTATTTAACATTTAAACCCCTAAAACTCACTCACTCATCATCTTTACTGCTTTATCCTGTGTTGGGGGGGGCTGGAGCCTATCCCATGAGGCAGGGTACACCCTGGACAGAGTGCCAATCCATCGCAGGGCACACTCATTCACACACTACGGGCAATTTGGGAATGCCAATTAGCCTATCTGCATGTCTTTGGACTGTGGGAGGAAACCCACCAACTCTGGGGAGAACTTGCTAACCACACCACACCACTGTGCCGCCTCCTTACAACTCTTTTTTTCATATGTGCCGACAACACAGCATTGGTCAATGACTATTAAAAAAATAATAATAATTATGTGTCTATATGGAAGCCATTGTGTGTTAACGGGGAGGCGTCAGACTTCGAACTGTGTATTTGGGATATGTCAAGTAGAACAAAAAATATCATTACTTTTATAAAGGGTACATTTTTACTACTACCAGAATATGGGAATGACTTTGCAAATACAGTATGTAGAACCCTTAAATTGAGCATATTATTATAATTAATTTTTTTTTGGTCATAGAAACAACCGAAAACACCAGTAGCACAAAAAAAAAAAACATGATCATGTGTATCCGTGCTATTTCTTTGCCTTCTTTTTTGCTGAGTCATGTTTGAGTAGTTGGTTAAAAAGAGCTAAAATTCAGTTCATCAAATTGCCTGAGCCCCACTGTATATAATAGCGCTTTCCAAAACAAATAATGGGTAAAATGCTCTGAGCTTTAAGGGCTACCTTTCTTCATTACACATTTTTACTTTCAGATGTTATTCAACTTGTTGCATCCCATCTTTAGCAGTTATTGATGTTTATTCAAACAGCTAGCCCTGTCCATCAAGGGTTACATTTGGTTGAGATACACCAGGTTCATCTGGTTCAGGCCAGCATATTTACTGTACTCGTTGTGCATGATTGCTTTACGATTTACAGGAATGATGTGCCATCTGCCTATCCTCTGAATTTTGCTGCACTTCGACAACCAATTTTCCAGGAATTAGAAATTATTGCTATCGCTATCCAGCTGAGCCTGTCTTGGTTGCTAGTCCTGTCATCCTTGAACCAGGTCAAGACCTTGACTGTCACAGGTAATGATTTGGAATATTGGAGCTAAATCAAATGTTGTAAATCACAACAGTTTAATGCAATTATTAATGCAAACTGCAGTTGCTTTAAGACCTGTGCAGAAAGTGCTACTTATAAATGACTTTTTGGATAAAGATATTTAGATCTTTTGAATAAAGTCTTATGTTTTATAAAAACAAAGCATAGCTGCAGGCCTATCAGCCAAACAAAAGGCACACATGTGACTGTTGATTGATGAACTGATTAGATGTTTGAAACAGGTGTGTCTCCTGCTCAATTGGAATGAAAGCCTGCAGCCACATTGGAACTTTGAGGACTCTTATTTTAATTGATGTATGCTCTCTGTGCACATTTTTCCATTTCTGTTTGTGAAGGAATTGCTTTACCTGATGTGGTTCTTTGTCCTTACACAGGTTTGAATACGCACATTATCACCGCAGCACTTCTTTTTTTTTTCTGAGCAAGATCACTCCTCAAGCCAACAATGTAACCAATTAGGCTTGGTTTTCAAATGGATGAAAAGGCAATTCAGGTGTGCTACTGCCTGAAACCAAAGGCACATGATTTGACAAAATCTAGCCTGTTATAATGTGGGTTTGCTATGCTGCACAATTATGCAATTTTCCTCTAGATAGTAAGATATATAATATACAAATCTGAAAAAAACTGTTCAGGTTTGTCCAGTAAAAGTCCTCATTTTAAGCCTAATGCTTTCTAGCTTGCTCGTCAGCTATAATGCATTATTCTATAGTACATACAGGGTCACAGGGAGGAAGCCTGGAGCTCAGGAGATTTAAGGCACGAGACAGGGTACACCCTAAATGGGGTGCCAATTCATCGCAGGGCACTTACAAGCAATTTGGGAATGCAAATTAGCCTAATCTGTATGTCTTTGTACTGTGGGAGGAAACCCACCAACCCTGGGAGGAACTTGCAAACTCCATGCATACAGTATAGACCCGAGGCTGGAATCGAACCCGGAGGTAGAAGGCGACAGTACTAAGCACTGTGCTGCATAGGTTTACTTTAATTCCATACATCTCTCAATATCTCCATTTACCTTCCTTTATATTTCTAACCACTGTTTTATTGTAATATTGAATTATTTAATTTACATTATTAAACATTACTATTGCTACATTGATTACATTATTTTCCTTTATAATTTTAAACTGTATTTTATTACTCACTCACTCATCTTCTATACTGCTTTATCCTGTATTCAGGGTTGTGGGGACCTGGAGCCTATCCCAGGAGGCAGGGTACACCCTGGACAGGGTGCCAATCCATCGCAGGGCGCGCGCGCACACACACACACACACACACTCATTCACACACTATGGGCAAATTGGGAACGCCAATTAGTCTAACATGCATATCTTTGGACTGTGGGAGGAAACCGGAGTACCCGGAGGAAACCCACAAAGTGTATTTTATTAGTCATACTTAATATGCTCGGCACCTCCATTGCTACTGTGCTCTAGGTTTAGTACATAGTCCCAAGTATTTATACTTAAATTATTACATAAAATTTCAGATACCTATGCCTCAATAACAAAATTCACTCAGTACATTACATAATTCTAGGTGAGTTATGTTAAATATGCTGTAAGACCATGTGATATTATAAGGTAGCTCAGAATACACCAGGAATTAATTATTTAAATATAAAACAATAAAACAAACACATTGCAAAGATCCCACAATTAAACCATACATAAAAATTTTTGCCTTTTGGGTTTTTTATAAAAAAATAGCTAGCATGAACCAAATTCATCATGTCCACTTACCACTCATGATTATAAGATGTTGCTGTTACACGCTGTCTACGAAGCAATATAACTGTAATTCGAAGTAGAGTTCAAAGCTAAGCGTGTGACTTGTGCGGACTGCTACACTTATGTGCTGATAAACATGAAACGGTCTGTCATCTCCCCTGACCTGACCATCAGAAGGTCAATTTACCCTCCCCTTGACCACACACTGGGCAACACTGGGTAAAGGTTGCCCTTTCGCATCGGCCAAAAACAACAAATCACTAAAGTGATAAATATAAGTAACAAAGACTAGTCTCAAATCAGTACAAAAAAAAGCAGGACATGGATTGGGTTTCAAAGCCGGATCTTTGCAGTAGGGATGTAACCATATATTTTTTAATTCTGCTTCAGGATTGAGATCCCTCAGGAAGCAACAAATGAGTGGAGAGTTTTTACTTTCATGCAAGCGTGAGAAAGTAGTGAGATGTGAAGCTCAGGGGAAAATAAAGACTACAATAAGATTAATGTATCTGTCTGCATGCGGCATATGACTTACCTTGGAGGTGATAAGTCGTCAAAGTTCAGACTTGCGCTATTTTTCATCCTTTGTACAATAAGTTAGCCAGCAGTAACTGTTTTGTTATAGTAATGTATATTTTTCTTCACAAACAATGAACTGTATGCTAGTTTTAGTTATAAACTTCACAAAAGAATGCATGTATGTAGTTTTCTCTAAAACAAATGTTATGTAATGTAAGAAGTGCTATGTGGGTTCCTCCTGATGATGGTGTGCAGCTATGATGATTTGACATCACTCCTTAAGGAGCTGATCATGAAGAACATATCCTGTACCTTGAATTACAAGATATGACCTCTGGTCTAATCCATCCATCCAACTAGGGACCGTGGAAGCCAATGGAGGCCATTGTATTTATTTGCATTTTGTACGACCGTGGTGCACACCTCTATTTGGGACCATTGATGAAGTAGAGTGAGATAGCTGAGGTCGATGAAGTGCAAGAGCCAGAATTTACTGTCTTCACCAGGTGTTTAAATGATCTCCATTCTTTTCTTTTTTTTTTTGAGCACATTTCTTGCACAAAGTTGATGGTTCAGCACTATCCTTCCAAATTTGGATATTGTCAAATCTCCTTATTTATTTTACTTTACTTAATGCATTTAAATAATTTGACCCTTCTAAAATGGCGATTTTTTTTTTCTTTGGGCCAGTCAGAATAGTTATATAGTTGTCTATAGGATTGATGTTATGATATGATGACTTCTTGGAACGCCCAATACACTAGCATTTCCTTTGACTGTTGTTATATTTTGATGTGTCTAAAACTGAAGGCACGTTGTGCTTGCTCTCTAATGAATCAGAATCTTACCATGCAATAGAATTTCTATTTTATATTAAATTATTCTGCCAAAAACATAGTTCCAATTATTGCCATCTGGTGGCCATTTGGTCCCAATGAAAGATTTTTCACAGAGACCCACTTCCTTCATTTTTTATTCGTACATAGGATTGTAAAAAAGCCGCCTGATGAAGACATGAAGCATTTAAAGTAAACTTTACACATGTCAGAATCACATCATCAGTCTTCGGCTGCTATGTCACATGGATTTGCCAAGCTAATTTCCTTTAAGTTGTTTAGATTTGATGTTTTATGCAGGTTGATCTGGTGTGATACAGGTTCCTTTCCTCTTTTGTCATTACTAAGATATTTTTTACACAAGACACATAAAGATGCCTTAAAATGCAACGTGGCATCATGTCTGTAAAATGCATTCTGTTGATGTTGAAACAGACCTAAAAGCTTTAGATTAAAATTCATTTATAATACAGACCATAGTATGCTAGTATTTCCTCTGTTAGTGGATTGGACATTGATGTTATTCATACTCAGATCAGGAACAATAGAAATAAAGGGTGGCTTCCAAATCTCTTGGTGCTAAAGAATACTTGAAATGGTATTAGGTGTGCATTCTTCATTGGCTGTTCCACGTGTTAGTACTTGCATTCATTACATCTGTTTCTCTGCATACCATGTGCTCATGAAATACTTGACTGTTTCTGTTTAAACCACTTTAAAACCTTGTTAGCTCATATCCTGTGCTTTATTGTCAAATAGCCAATAAAGAGATGCCAGCTACAAAGCATGTTGCATTACAGGACACATTTAATATGCTGCAACTCAGATGATACAGTAGCACATGTGTGTGCTATACGCTGCTGTATTATGTAACAAGTTACTGTTTGAGACACTTTCTGTACTTTTCCTTTAAGTTGAAGCAAAATCCATGCTATCATGGAAAGTATTAGGGTATATTTCTTTAAAAAGTAAGACTTACCCAACCGAAATTGCCCCACACTCTGTCCTCACCCTGTTGTCAAAAGTATGCTAAAGAAACTTCAGCGAATTCTTCTGCATGACTTCCTGAAGCCTGAGGTGAAATTTCTAGAAAAAATAGCCTCGCTGTGGCATCAGCACATACCTTGCCACAACAGCATTCTTCTTTTCCTGATTTCATATGTTCTTGCATATTTGTCACACTTGTTCCACAGATGAAAAAATAATACAAAACAATCTGCATAATAAATGCATAATGCAGAGAAATTTTATTAATTAAGGATGAAAGGTACCCGGTAACTTGTGGCCCTGTTTGCAAAATGAATTGCACCTTAGTTACTTAAGCAAACTATTAACCAAATGTACTTAACAACTGGGTTCAGTTAGGCTAAACACATTCAGAATTGATTACTGCAAACCCTGTCAAGTCTAAACCTCCCTTAAATTAAGGAAGTTAAAAAGGCTAAAATGTCTCAACAAGCAGCATACTATGTGCGTTCAAAATAAGTCACTGAAATGCCTTTGTCTGGAAAGGGTTACAAAACTGTTTGGGAGTCCAGCAATTCATATTTAAAGTCGTTAACCACAAATTGAGAAAACTGGGATGGATGATTAATCTTCCAAGAAGAAGCAAGACTATGGAAATTCCACAAAAGATGCATGAACATTGAAGAACTGATGGCCTTGTTTGCTTCATTAGGATTATAAGGAGACTGATTAAAACTCTTTAGTTGGATGGTGAACATTACTCCTAACTGAGAGGAACATAAAGTCCTGTCTTACATTTGACAAAGAACATCCCGATGTCCCCGAAACTCTGTTCTGTGTTACATCTGGAATAAAGCTAGCACAGCATTCCACATTAACAACATCATACAAACAGATAGTGTGGGAATACTTCGCTGATTCAGAGAAACTGAAAATTCTGCTCTCTACCAGGAAATACGGAGCTGGTTCAGGTCCAGCTTCTTTCCCACAACCATGACACTGCTAACCACTACACTTTACCGTTAAACTACTTAAACCTCTAATTCCTTTTACCTGTAATACATCATTACAACAATACAACTGCAATACTTTGTACTCAATGTATATTCACTGTATATACACTGTATATTCTGTATAGTACATAGATATACACTACCGCTCAAAAGTTTGGAATCACTTGCAAATTTCTTAGTTTTACAAAGAAAAACACTTTCATGCAATTAACAAACAATTAAAGTTAGCCAGAATTCTGACTGTAACGGAGTGCAGAGCACAGTCATCTGAACCCTATTGAGCTGTTGTGGGAGCAGCTTGACCATATGGTATGGAGACTCAATCAAGCCTTATGGGAGATGCTCCAAGGAGCATGGGGTGAAATCTCATCAGATTATTTTAAAAAATTGACAGCTAGAATGTCTGCCGGGCTGTAATTGCTGCAAAAGGTGTGTTTTATTTATTCATTTATTTATTTTATGAAGGCAAAGTTTGAAGAACACATTCATCGTTTCCATCAACTTTATCAAAGTCAGCATGTCTTGTTCTTTTGCTAGATTTTCTATTCAGAATAATTTTGTGTTTGTTCACTTGGAAAACAATAAAATTCTAAAAGTGATCCCAAACTTTCGAGCGGTAGAGTACAGTAAATTTATATATACACACTCATATATCCTGTCAACTCTTATAGACATTACCTGCTATATTTTTACTGTATATTCCCCTGGGATAACAAAAATTACCACTATTTTTACACATGACTAAACCAGCTACAGGTGACGACCATCACGACACAAGTGCATTCTGGGAAATGAAGTCCAAGACAAAGTCAAAATGAAAAAACAAGTCCATGGGTGCAAGGCGCCATCCAGGGGTTGTCACTGATAACATGCTGCTGAAAAAAGACATATACTGTAACAAGTGTTTTGTGTTAATACAGTGCAGTATTTTGTGTTTATCAGCCAGAAAACAGAAAAAAGACAAAAAAAATGGGTCATCCACATTGCTGGTGGCCTTGCGTATGCACCGTGTGATGTAATACACTCTATGTGATACACTATACTGCCAAAAGTACTGACTCGCCTGCCTTCACATGAACTTGAGGAATATCTCATTTTTAATCCATAAGGTATAATTAATGATGTTGGCCCACCCTTTGCAGCTATAACAGCTTCAACTCTTCTGGGAAGAATTTACACAAGGTTTGGGAGAGTGTTTCTGGGAATTTTTGAACATTCTTCCAGGAGTGCATTTGTGAATGGTATCCGCTCTAATTCATCGCAAAGGTGTTGTCAGGACTCTGTATAGGCAAGTCAAGTTCCTCCACACCAAACTTGCTCTTCTATGTCTTTATGGACCTTGCTTTGTGCACTGGTGCGCAGTCATGTTGGAACAGGAAGGGGCCATCCCTAAACTGTTCCCACAAAGTTGGGAGCATGAAATTGTCCAAAATGTCTCAGATTGCTAAAGAATTAAGAGTTTCTTTCACTGGAAGTAAGGGGCCGAGCCCAAACTGGCATACCAGTTCCAACATGACTGCGCACCAGTGCACAAAGGAAGGTCCATACACACATAGATGAGTTTGGTGTTAAAGGACTTGACTGACCTGCACAGAGTCCTCACCTCAACCTGATAGAACACCTTTGGGATAAATTATAGAATATAGGAGACAGTGAGCAAGGCCTTCTCGTCTAACATCAGTGTCTGACCTCACAAATGTGTTTTTGGAAGAATGCTCAAAAGTTCCCATAAACACACTCCTAAACCTTGTGGAAAACCTTCCCAGAAGATTTGAAGCTGTTATAGCTGCAAAGGGTGGGCCGACATCAGATTAAACCTTATAGATTAAGAATTGGATGTTACTTAAGTTCATATGTACAGTATGTGAAGGCAGGCGATTGAATACTTTTGACAATATAGTATGTTTTGTATATATAGTAATAAAAATACTGTGATGTTTTATAACACTAAAATGCCTTATATATCCTGCCAAGCACAGTACTATAATCCTGGTAGAATTTTACACAATTGCCCAGGCCATGTAATTTTTAGACAATTCGTTACCTATTAATTTACTATAAAACTATTCATCTGGTTTTACAGGAAATTTTTTTTATATATATATTTAATTGGTCCACTCAAATAAAAGTACACCTTTTGTCTTTTTGTGTGTTTATTTCTTAAGAAATTGACGAGAGAATCTTGAATATGCAGCAAATGTCCCAATATAAAACACAGAGTTTATTTTGAAAAACTTAACCAAATGTGATGCATTACTGGTAGTAGAGAATGTACAGTACTACAACATGGACAATGACCTCTGTTTCCAGTTAAGCTTTATTAACTATTAATAATTATTATTTTTTTACGTTGACATGATAGCTCTCCTCCTTGCTGAATGATTATAGAACTGTGCAATCTTCCCGGCGTGATCTGAAATCTCTGTTTGGCTCAAATGGGATGTCATCCTGCCTTACTGCCATTCACCCCTATGGACAAGTCAGGACTGATGAAACACTGGGGTTTGTAGAGGCATTAGACGGCACTGTTGGTACAGTAATTCAACATTTAGACATATGTACAGTATTTATCAGTTTTATGAAAATTTGGTCTTTTTTCTCTCTCTCTCTCTCTTAAATTTTAACAGAGCTGTATTTCTTTTATTTCTTCAGTGGACAAGACTTCAATTATGTATTTCCCATTATCTGGGCAAGTTTTCAGGCTTCACATTGTGAGGTATGTTTCTGCCACTTCCAGGGTTTCTGCCATGTATGGAGCCCGGCAGGCAAAGAAATTAAGGTTGCCAATCTGTCTTCCAAATTCCCCAGATCTCCAAGTTAAACATGAAACATGCCCACATGAACCTGAACTTAGCCACAATTTTTGCTTTTATTGCACATTAAAGCCGGATAAATCTCCAGGCTGGTGATTTTGAGGAATAGTCCGAATGCACGAGAGAAATTGTGCGAAACATTTTAAGTCAATTTTATCAGAGTAGTCGTAACCTGGTGGCAACCTTACTTCTTTATGTAGCATCATTATAACATATTGCAACGCAAACATCAAAAATGCTCCTGCAAAGGGGCATCGGGAGGCAGTAGCTTATTTGCATTTAAAGCAACAGGCTGACACAACAGCATGTTTAAAGCAGGCGTGAAATAAAATGCCAAAATGCATGATCTAAGTGATCTCCGGCTAGAAAATCATCCGACACTTTTTAAGGACCTCTGCGATCTACTGTATGTTAGCGTATTAAAAAATAATATGACCTTTTCTTCACCCCATTAAGTCTCCATCAGTGAAAGTAGACCTTATAGTAACTAAAACTCATTTGCTGTTACTGTACATAATTGAATCTTGAAATTTATATTTCACAGATCTAGCAGGATTTAGTATATATGGTCATACAATCTGAAATCACACAAAATGAGGATGGGTTACTTTTTTTATTCTGGTTCCTCTCAAGGTTTGTTCCTTTTGTTATTTCAGGGAGTTTTGTTTTGCCAATGTCACCTCTGGCTTAATCATCAGGGTCAAACAGATTTTTTTTCTTACAATTTCTAATTAATATCTATTTTTTACATATCTGCAAAGCTGCTTTGCGTTCGTTCAGAAAAGCACTATGCTAGTCAAATTGAATTGAATGAAAATTAAAAAGAGAGAAAAACGGCTATTAAATAAGCAATGCATTGTCCCACTCAAAATGAAACATGCCAAAAATGTTGATAGCAAATAAGCTATGTACATTGTCTGACCTAAAGAAAGTACATGCACTAATCCTTGGACCATCTTAATCTATGTTTATGGCATTGATTATTTGGTATGGCTTTGACAAACTTGATGTTATTTTCGGTCCATAGTTAAATTGATTTACAAATTTTGTCCCACATCTTGTATTAAGGATAGGAGAGCCAAGATTGTGTTGTCTAAATTGTGTGTGAAAATGATCCTTTATGCTCACAAAACATTTTTTACAATCAATCAGATTAAAGTTTAAGTTCAACCTTTATTAATCAGATATACATTACTGCATAGTGAAAATAGGCTGGGCTCCGAGAACAGGGTCGGTCATTATACGGCACACCTGGAACAGACTGAGTTAAGGGCTCATAAGGCCAATAGCGGCAACCTGATGAAGCTGGGGCTCGAACCGCTGACCTTTCAATCAGTAACTCAGAGCTTTAAATTTACAATCAGAGTATTGGAATATGGCTGTGTCATCCGGGATGAAAAACTCCATAGATGTGATAACCTGGTCATTCAGTATAGGTCACTTCATTTATTGCCACATACTATAACATTGCTGAATCAAGACCTGGCCAACTGAAGCAACTCCAGATCATAACACTGCGTCCAGGGGTTTATACAGTGGACACTATGCTTGATAGTTGCATCAATTTATGCTTGTCTTTTTACCCTGATGCGTCTCATCTTACCTCATGACCTTTCTCCATTGTGCCACAAAGTCCAATCTTTATGCTCCCAAGCATGCTGAAGCCTTTTTCTGATAAGCCTCAATAACAAGTGATTTTCTCATGGCCTCCACACTGCTGCTTAGTCTTAGTTCCAGTCCTGACACTGTACAGTATGTGTGTGTGGTTAATGGTTCAGCACTATTGTTACAGGTTTTATTAATGTGTTGATCTCCTTAGTTGTTTTCTTTGCTTGATCCAGACTCATAATTTGACCTTTTTAAAACAGAATGACATATTTTCCACAATATTGTTGTTTAAGAAAAAAGAAGCTACGCACTGCATCAGTTAGGGTAAAAAGATTTTTTTAAATCACTATATTGTTTGTACAATTAAAGGTTCTTATGTATAGTCTTATTTTAATCCAAACAGCATTTTTTTTTACAGGCAGTGTACTAACCCACTCAGAATGAAAGATATTCCAATAAAAATTAAATGTGAATTTATCCACTCAAAATAACAAAATCTATGAAGTTCTGTAATTATTAAACACATTTAATTATATACAATTATGTCTACAACAGATCCTGCGTTGAGCTCCACTTGCCAGAAAACAGTGCGGCATCCAATCACGGATGATTAACTGCAATGCACCTTCAACACAAGCTCTCTCACACTCACAGTTACTCAGCCACTGACTGTGCACACCTGAGCTCAGTCACAGCTACCATCACTCGCAGTTTAAAACGACTCTCAGTTTCACACTCATACTGGAAAGTGTACACACTGTGTTTTCATTACCAGTTGATGCCAAGCCTGGCTTGCTCTCTCTCTCTATCTCTCTCTCTTTCGCTCCTGCATAGACTTTAAGTCTTTAAGTCATAAGAGCAGTAGAAAATATTAAATTTCACATGGGCTCTTTTCAAATATACTATACAAAACACAAGTCACAAAAAAAAGTCCTTTTTCATAGACAATATGAATTCTGCCAACTAAACAAAACTGTGTAAAGTCTTTCCAGTACTATAGTTTGTAAAATGCACATTAAATGTAGCTATACATAAATATTAATTATGATTTTCTTCAATTTAAATGCACTTTAAATTTGTGCTGTGGTGTAAAAGGAATAAAACACTTAAGGACCTTCAGTTTTAGAAAAATGATTAAAAAGAAAAAAATGGTGTGATTAAAGTAATAGACTGCATCTTGCTATTTGGTCATTGATTATTTATCTATAACAACCCCTGTTATTCCTAACTTATCAAATCTAGTATCACACTTCCTTGAAAAAAAAAATCTACAGATTTCTGTATGTGAACTTTCATCATGCATCAAGAGTTGATCCTTAACTTGAAAGCAAGCCAATAACGGAAAGTAAAAGTGTATTATTAATACACTTCTCATTATTGTGTGTGTGTGTGTGTGTGTGTGTGTGTGTGTGTGTGCGTAAAAATATGCACACCGTGTTTGAAACCTGGGGACAGGAGAGAGATTTGTCTTGTGTTCAACAGACTGTGAGATGATTTGTGTGTGTGTGTGTGTGTGTGTGTGTGTGTGGTTGAAATAGGAATTTAGTTTTAAATGAGATTTCCATACTGAAGGTTTAATTTATGGTGTGCCTCCTCCGCTCTGTTTTGCCGAGTTAGCATTTCACACACTTCCAATTCAGTTTGGGTAATGGGCTTGTCTTTGAGCTGCTTCTTGTGTGTGTGTGTGTGTGTGTGTGTGTGTGTGTGTGTGTGTGTGTGTGTGTGTGTGTGTGTGTGTTTATTTTCCATTCACACTCACTACCCTTCCCCATCTGTGGTATTACCCAATTAGATGGTGTAAGCAAAAGCATCAACCTGACAGCTCCAGTTTCGATGAGGGAAATTTATTTATTCTAACACTTTTAAGTAAACATATAGAAGTGGACACAAGAAGTAAACTTCCCTCCGAAATGAGTCCATCTGAAAAACAGGACCTGAAGAATGATGAGTTACTGTTACATTCACCAGCATGACTTTCTGTGAAGTCACTACCAAAAACTTGGATGTGACTTAGGTGCATACAGTGGAGTGCTGTCATGTTTAGCATGGCCTACTCTGCTGGCTATCAAAATCACTGACTTACTTTTTTAAAAAAAAAGGTTTTTTATAATTGTGTTTTAAATGTTTCCCAATATTCTATTATATTAATTTCATAGCTTTTCAGTAGTGTATGTTCCTGTTAGAGCTTTTCTCCAATCATATTTCAGCCATCATGTGTTACCAGAGTCAAAGAAACCTGCCTCAAGGCCTTCGGAATCACCAGTGTGGGCACCTGGAGTTTAAAATAAATGGCAACGAAACTTTTGCTCTAAAGCACTCAGATTTCAAGTTGGTGGGCTATCTGTCATAACGTCAGCATTTCACATCCTTTGAGTAAATGGTCATAGAGCGAACTAGTCAGCTAAAATAAAAAGCTAAAATGCATTCCTGTAGATTTAGCGGCTGTTTTTTAAACCCACAATGGCTGGTAATAAAGAAGAAATTAAATTTGGTTGCAAATATGCATTCAAAGACATTGTCAAGATTGACATTTTTAAGAAAAGCTGAGTATTGTGAGTAAGGTCCGTCCAACCAAAGCAAGGCTATCCCGGCCAGGGAAAAGGTTTGTCCACCTCTTTAAATTCAATAACTATGAGTGTTAGCCTTGGCTCACAGCCTCCAAGGAGCACTGCCAGTTGTATTGCTGGGAATATCTATTATTTGCAGTTGTTTGACTTTGTGTTCAGAGCCCCACTGGGTTTGCAAATGTAAGTTGTCTAAACAAGGCAGCAACAAGCATGGCTAGACACTTACAAGCAATGTTGCTTTTGGGGAAAACTTTCAGGGAAAGGCTTTGGCGAATATAATAAATTTTATTCACATTTTTAAACAGGCAACCCTGACCCTGAATTTTTCCATAATAAATTTTTAAGATTAACAACAAAAATTGTTGGTAAATCCTTTTAGTTAAAGTAAGATATTGAATCATTGGGGTACTCAGTATTGCCCACATTTTTTTTGGCTATTTCTTAAATAAATAATGGCAGGATGAAAACAGAATTTGTCATCTTAGGCTATATTTGACTAATACAATTTTTATTGGTATTATTTGTATATATATTTGTATATTGTAATTTTATTATGTTTTTACAATAAAGAAAAAGAATTACAGTAAATGAGGGGGGCACAAACATTTACACATGATTGTACCTGTCTGTGATGCAACTCCCTGTTATACTGTATTTATGTATGATATTGATGGTTTCTACAGTTATCGCATCATGACAGTGGTATTAAGAGGTGAATGATTATGGTAGGACACCACTGAAGGCCTAGGTGTGAAATGCACGGCTCACCACTGGGCAAATATTTTATTCAATCATCAAGTGCTTTTGCAACCCTTGTAGAACTCTGAGGTGAGGTACAGTTAATTGGGTAACTGTATACCCACCCAGTATACTATATATACTGAATATGGTTACATTCATAAAATTAACTATACACATTTAATCATTTAGTATCATTTTAACTTAACGACTATCTCCTGTCTCTTTCACCATCATTTCTTTTTTATATCTGGTGTGCCTTTCAGTCAACTTTGTCCAGCCCTTCCCTGTCTAGGCCTGTTGGGGGCAAGTATCCAAACAAGGATGTACTGTCTGAACAGTTCGTACTTTCTTTAAAAAAAAAAAAATGGACTGACTGAACTTATAAATTTTATTTTCTCAATCTCTTCTTTAGTTCTTCTGTTCTAATCTGTTTCTGGAGAATTTAACTGCTAGGTTCACAATTAGTATATAAGCAGGCTGTTATCCTGATTTTCTCCATATCTACTGTATGAGGTGTACAGACTGAAATTATTTTTAAAAAAAGTTATGTAATTTTAAAACGATGCCAAGTGAGAGGTCACACTCACCAGAACCATAAAAAGTGACTGGTCAATAGATCTTTTAATTAAGTTCAGAGATGAAGTCAGTTCTACTGATATAAAGTCAGTGCCAATCTTCTTCATATTGTAATAATAATATGAAACCGGTCCCACAGTACCTAAATTACACTGACACACCCATCGCTTTGGAATAGGGTTAGTTTGAACTCATCAGACCACATGATCTTTTTTTCTTTTGCTCCTTAGCAAACTGAAGCCTTTTTTGTCTGATTAGCCTCACCAACGAGTGGTTTTCTTTCGGCTACACTGGCTTATGGCTATTCAGTCCTAATGATGAGAGTGCATGCTGAAATGCTCGTATGTTCACTATTAAACATGGCTCTAAATTCTACTGTTGATTTTTTTTTTTAGCATTATGAAGTACAGTAATACATTTTCCATGACCACTTGATAAGTCCTGGAATATTTTAGAATTTTTTAGATATATTTTTTTACTACATTAAATATTTTTAGCAACCTGATAAAATATTTAATTGGGTCTGGCATAGAAAAGGGTTTAGTTTAGGTTTTTCCCGTTCTACTTCCTGTAGTACAATTCTGTAAATTGTAAAATCACTCTTCTTATGCTGCCCCAGATATACTCGTCACCACATTGCATACATATTTTTCCTCTTCTTTGTATTTTTTTCTCATGTCCACTAATGAGCCTAGTGGTTTTATAGCTTTTTTAGGTAAGACAGTTTTTCTTCTATATCTAAATTTTTTTTGCAAGCTTCATTTTGGTCTATGGTTGTGCCTATGACCGGTGCCATTGGTAAACTTTTTAATGGGGACATTCAACAAATCCTTAGCACTGGTCTACAATAAAAGTTCGAATAATAACAATTTAAAAAATAATAATAATGGTAATAATAAATCTAAATAAAGTTGGGCGGGTTTCCTTCGGGCATTCCGGTTTCCTCCCACAGTTCAAGGACATGAAGATAAGGCTAATTGGCATACCTAAATTGCCTGTAGTGTGTGAGTGAGTGTGTACAGTATGTGCACTACAATGGATTGGCACAGTGTCAGGGTGTACCCATCTTGTGCCCTTATTTTTCTAGGAAAGGCTCCAGGCCCTCTGTGCCCCTGTATACAGGATAGATGATGAGTGAGAAATAAAATTGTAGAAAGTAACACATTTAATGTAAAGGCATGAATAACAGCACCAGTGACCTGATATCAGGACTACGGACATGGCCACCATGGACTACATCTCCATGTTTCCACTCTCAAGTTTACCCACTCCTAGACTCAATCACTTCTATTTACTATATAAACACACTCACTGCAATTGATTCACATTTGCTCGTTTTGGTTTTGACGAATGTTAACTTTCTCATTTATATAATAATAATTTTGTCCTTAGAATGCCTGTCCTTTGACTCACCTGACCTTTGGATTTGGATAATGTTTTAGAATTGCTTGTGCTTGCCAAGTATTTTAATAAAAGTCTTTACCAAAACCTTTTCTGCCATCTGACACAAATAATGCACAGTGAAGTGGTTTGATGTGGCATGAAGAGCAAGCAGATGTTTAATTTATTATTGAACAATGTCATACATATTAACAATTTACAGTTAGATTTAAGGTTTTGGATAATTCAACAGACAAGTTATACTGTATAAGTTAAAGACAAAAGTTGTTGGTAAATCCAAAGCTCTGGGCTTTCAGTGCCAACTGATTTAAATAAATTTTGTTAAAATATAAATAAGTTTATTTCTTTAAAAAATGTAAGTATGATAGTTTTTGTCTTGTAAATTTACTTACTTAACATTTGACTTAACATGACCAATAACGTATCATTTATGTTTCTTTTTAAGCCATGATATTGTAGGAAAATAATGCATACCTTCTGACCAGTATAGTGGATTTAATAATTTAACCACCAGAGTGTGTTTGGTGAGAATTAATAAGGGTTCCAGGCACAGCAAGTGTTCATCATGTACATCGGGTATTTTTATGTTCTGCTTGTGGTCCAGCTGCTTCCCCTGTACAATAATTGTGAATAATATAGAATGTGAATCAAAAATGAACATCAGTATTTAAAAGGACATTAAATATTATATTTTGCTCATTAATTTGCAGTAGGGCTCGTTATTACTTTATTTATTAGAACACACCCCTCTGAGTCTAAAACCAACCTGAAAAAAGGTTTAAATAAATGAATGTAGGAATCTCACCACATGGAAGGTCAGCACTTTGAAATGAGATCTACACAGAGCTCTACATCACAGATGGTTGGAGTGGACATGTCAATAATGAACATGAGGTGAGACAGATTGAGACTCAGAAACCAAGAACACAGGAGACACACATCAAATGTAATGACCTTTTTAAAGACAAGTCCATCAGAACTATGCTGACTAAAGGAGTTGCTGGAATTGGAAAAACAATCTCTGTGCAGAAGTTCATTCGGGACCGAGGAGAAAGGAGATCAGGGCATCTTCTTCATGTTTCCTCTTTTTTTTTTGAGAGCTGAATATGATGATGCATGAAAATCTCAGCCTGATAAATCTGCTTTAATTTTTTTTTTTTTTCAAAGAAATGAGAAAACTTTATAGTTTTTATAATTTATAGACTGTGACTGCTACAAGGTCCTGTTCATCTTTGATGATCTGGATGTGTGTTGGCTTCCTCAAAATTTCCAGAGAAATGAGAGATTGTGAGACGTGACAAAGTCAGTGTATTTAATTTTGACAAATCTCTGGTTCAGTAACCAGAGCCTGGCCAGTAAAATCATGATGATATCTTCTAGAAACTCTACATCATGTTCCATTTCTCAATGTTCTGCTGGACCTCAGCCACTGTTCTAGAAAGAATATTGAGTAAAACAAAGATTGGAGAGATCCCCAAGGCTCTGTTCCTGATATTGCAGATGAAACAGGCCCATCAATAGCAGCTTGGCATTGCTTATGCTTGAAGCTTTGAGATTCTGATCAAGAGCCTATTGAGTTATTATTACATAGCTTGTTATTTTAATGTAGTAGTGAATTGAAATTGGATAATAAAAATGCTTGGATAAATGCTTGCTTTAATCATCATTAAATAAACAATGAATGCTTTTACATCTTTTACATTTCCTACATTTTATACATTCAGTAGACATTCAGTCTAGGAGGATTGGGTGTGGGGGTGCATATGCTTGTGGCCTACAACAGGTTGCCACCCCATCTCAGATATACAATCCCCTGTGAGTTCTCTAGGACAGGCTCCAGGCCCCCTTGTGGCCCCACACAGGATAAGTGGGATGGAGAATGGACGGATGGATATTTCTGGTCTATCTCTGGTTCCAATGCGATTCCTGGAATATTGCTTCTCCCATTGAACAATCTGTGAAAAAAAAACATAAGAGAAACTGGCTTATTGACCTCACTGCAAAGAACAAATAGTACTGGGATATTATTAATTCATAATGAACAATTATATTATTTGTGGTTTCTCAAAAATGCATGTTTATAATATTAAAAAGATAAAGCCAGGAATTCTAATATATAATCTAATAGTATAATATAATACTTTTCTGTAACAGAAATAGGCTATATCTGCAGTTCTGGTTGTGGAAACTTGAACACAAATCAAAGTCGATAGTTTGTAGGATGCTTGTTATTGACCTACTTGACTCATGAAAATGGCAGAGAGAGGACGAGAACATGGAAAGACATTTCTGTGGCTGTAAATGTGCTGTTCAAGGAATTTTGTGTGTAGGAGAACCATACTGAAGTTTTTTTTTCTACATGTTCTGTCTTCAATTCTCAGCTCAAAGTCCTCGAATCTGAGAAAACTGCATGATTCAGGGGTGAAGCCACTTTCTGTTTGAAAGACTGAAGAGTCCACACTGCAAGAACTGAAGTTAGATCATCACACAACCTTGTGTTTTAGATAAACAGTCTCCTAGCTAAAGAAAACTCACAAATTAACATGTAGATCGATGAATCATATATTTTAAAATAATCTCACAAGGATAAGCTGTACAGCTCTGTCCTCAAATATCAGCTGAAGCTTCTCTAGCTTGAAGAAAAAAACATGACTTGCCTCTTGGATTCAGGAGTGAGGTTGCTTTCTGATTAACTGGTCAAATTCATATTGTAAACTGGAGACATGCAGGTCAGATCATTACTATCATCATTTAACACTCACACACACACACACACACACACACATGCACACACACACGAGCACACACACACACCGAGATATAATATTTGTTAAAACTTAGTAACATCAAATTTTTCCAATTTAAATTCTAATGATCTGATATATTTTGCAGGTTATGTTTTTAATGCTAAAAGTTGAGTGTTGAGAAATGTTCATCTTCCATGCATAACTTGGATCAAGAAATGAATAATTCAGATGAACCAGACACGACTCTCGTGCTGCTTACTGATTTCATGAAGCATACATATGGTAAACTAAGGAATTATTGTACATTGAGATATTGACTGTACTTTTACTGTACTGTACATATCATTGTGTGTTGTTATACTGTACGTACTTATTTGCTTACTTACTGTATAATTTAATGATTTCATCCTCATATACACGTAGGATTTTTTCATGTTTGTGTCCATCTAGAATCAGCTGAAACGTTCACAATTATTATTATTATCATTATTATTATTATTATTATTAAAATATATGATAAAATTTATTTAAAAAATAAACAAATGTAGAGTTCAGTTAATAATATTTTTATAGTTTATAATCACTTTAATGATGTTAAGTAATTAGCAATATTTTTTTTATTTGAATAATAAACTCATGCATATATTCTGTAAATAAAGAATAAAATATATAATGATATATATAATAATACATATGAGTTTTATATTTCTAGGTGAAAGTACCTTCTGTTAAGAAGATCATTGACTAGTCAGGTAAAGGCAAAAGATAAATTAAAAAGCTACTGTAAGATATGTGGGATATGTGATGGGAAGGAAGATAAAAGGTGACATCAAGCTAAAGTATAATAAATCTTGTCCTCTGCCATCCAATAGGATGTTGATTTCCTTGTTTTTACTAAATGAAAAAGAATAGCTAACTAACCATGTGAATAATAAATTAATGTAACCATTAATGCTCCAATCTTCTGGCACAACTCAGAGATTGTGTACAGTTAAGGTAAGATTGTGAATTTCCAGCACAATGATGCTGTCCTATTATGATTTCTGTGCTGGGATGAAAGACAGTCTCATTGTGTGTCACATATTGTGTGTGGAATCTGCTTTATGGGATTTTGAGATTGACATTTGGTTTGATATTTGGTTCTTTCCCAATTTGATGGGCCAAACTTGAAATCACACAACTGTATAGAATGTCATTTTGAATGAAGTGTAGCAATACAGTTTTCCTTTACTGGAACAAAGAAGGCCAGAAGGCCTGTTCTAGCATGTGCACAAACAAAGGTGCATGGGTTACTGTGGAAGACCTCAACCTCACACATGTTTCAGAATACAGTGGGGCAAAAAAAGTATTTATTCAGCCACCAATTGTGCAAGTTCTCCCACTTAAAAAGATGAGAGGCCTGTAATTCATCATAGGTATACCTCAACTATGAGAGACAACATAAGAAAAATCCAAAAAATCACATTGTAGGATTTTGAATGAATTAATTTGCAAATTATTTGCAGATCTCAACCCCATAGAAAATCTTTGGAGGGAGTTGAAAGTCTGTGTTGCCCAGCGAGAGCCCCAAAATATCACTGCTCTAGAAGAGATCTGCATGGAGGAATGGACCAAAATACCAGCGCAAGTGTGTTAAAACCTTATGAAGACTTACAGAAAACGTTTGACTTCTGTCATTGCCAACAAAGGGAATATAACAAAGTATTGAGATGAAATTTTGTTATTGACCAAATATTTATTTTCCACCATAATTTGCAAATAAATTCTT
>JAOTRS010000004.1:18846743-18871943 GCA_028565755.1 Dinotopterus cunningtoni
TTGCAAGTATAAGCACATTACCGCACTAAATAGGCACTGCAGTTATGTACTACATTTTTCTCAGTGGTTAGCACTGTCGCCTTGCATCTCCTCGGTCGAGGGTTCGATTCCCAACTTGGGTCTGTGTCCATGGAGGTTGCAGGTTCTCCCCATGCACATGCTCCGGGTTCCTCAATTTCCTCGCAAGACATGCAGATTACGCTAATTGGCGTTCCCAAACTGCCCATAATGTGTGAATGAAAGTGTGAGTTTGTGTACGTGTGTGTACCCTACGATGGATCGAAATCCTGTCCAGGGTGTACCCTGCCTCATGCCCTAAGTCTCTGGGACTCCTGGGACTCCATGCCTCTCACAACCCTGTAAACTATGAGTGAGTGGCTTGGCTACGTTCAGGTGAATGAGCTTGTAAAACCATTGCAGATAATTTCAAGCAGGCTGAAATCCCAACATATTCACTGGTTTTCTGTTTGTTTTTTTTGTTTTTTTTGGATAAAACCAGCTGTCAAAATGTAGGTCAAGGTGATCAAGCTGGTAGACCAACAGGCAAGTAAATCGTTACGGCTTTCAAATATGGTGTACCTGTTTAACCAGCTCGGCTTGTGTTTTAGCAAACTAGATTATCAGAACAAACTGGAATTTTAAGAAAACGATGCAGAGGCCTGCAGAAAATCCTTAATATTTATGAATAAATTTTTTTTTACTAGTCGACATTTGCTGTGAGTTATATTTGAACAGCAAAAATCATCAAGTGTATAACCTACATGGACACTGTCTGTTGTAAATGTGTAGACACCTATCATGCTGCTTTCTGGATATTCTCCACTATGCTGTCAGACATGATTCTCAAAACTGTGCTCTATTTACAGGATAGGGTGTCGTTTCAGACACAGCTTTGGAATATCTAGGTAAGCAGGCACAGAGAGAAGGGTGGAGGGTGGGAGGGAGCACTGGCCCTTCCCAGAAAAACCAACCAGCTTATGCTTTCTTTACAAAAAGGCACAGACATAGAGACATTCTGCCTGGCTCCAGATGATTTTTTCCACCTCGTTCCTGCTCATAAAGCCTTGATCTGTGGGTGATCTGTAATGAGAGTGTGCCACCCAGCCTGCTACTATTTCTGTGCTCCAGTCTGACTCCCACCCTGAGGTCGGCAGGTACGAGAAGTCTGGTTCATATGCATAGAGCCTGATTCCTAGTTCCCACCCACAGAACAGGCTCTTTTACAGCCCAAGCTCTCATACAAATTTTGAGGTTGTCCTGGAGGCACGGGTGCACAGTTTGGGTTGCTTTAAAACTGTAGAACTGGTGCCATGCTTCTGCACGTTCAACTGAATTGAACAGACTGTAAATAATGCTTCCACTTTCAGCGCACCATGTGATGCCTTTAATCAAGACATCGGTGGGACTTTATCTCACTTCCATATACCAGTAGCTCATGCCTAATTAAACATACCAGTTGCTAGTTGTCAGCAGATTTTCAAGCCTCAACAAGGTCATGACTGAAAAAAAATTCAGGAAATGAATGTTCAGTGTGTGTTATCAATTTCTTTTAAATAATGCATTTGGATATAGCAGGATTACTCGGAAAAACAGCAAATGGTTTGTCATGACAACAGCTTAGAGACAGTTTAAAGAATACTAAGCAGTTTCAAACTACTTGATTGCAATTTCACAGTAAATACAATAAGCATTTTTCATATTTTATTGACTCAAGATAAAATTTTTCTGTAGAAAACATACACTGACTCATATTTACCTATGCTGATCTGCACACACTTTGCTTTATGCCACAACATAATTGACATAGCAATCCTTTTAAAGATCATGCCTATTGTGCTCCAACATAAGGCCTTTGTGAAGTCTTAGGGCATGTGAAGCCATAACAAAAAGCAATCCTTCGATTGGTTATGTTTATTTTAAGGTGTGACGTTAACCTTGACACTTAAGTGGATTATATGACCTATAGGGAGTGGGCAAAGTTTAATAATAATAAGTGCTCTTGTACGCCAAATCCACCATGTTTTACAGGCAGACAATGGCTTGCAGTGTGTTTCACCAGTCTCTCCAATGTGGTGGAAAGAGAGTGTATGCAGACTCTGCCCCAGAGGCGTCATACTGAAGCACAATAGAAGACTTCATGAGCAGCTACGTTCGCAGAATGAAACTGAACTTGTAGACTGCATACTGGAGCTTCTTACACTGAGCTTGGGAGGGGGAGTGAGAGAGAGAGAGAGAGAGAGAGAGAGAGAGAGCAAGAAAGGGAACAGTGGGACTTTTCTTTTCCCAGTAACGATTACTCATGCCTCATTTCTAAAACCTTCTGGCAGTCTAAATTTTTGAGGCCTTAGGAGCTATTAATAGCCCCCCATAAGTGGCTATTTTTAGTCCAGCATGACTATATTTATACTTAAGGGAGTGGTGGCCTTGTGAAATAAAAATAGGAGGGCTCGAGTCAGTAAGAGGCTTACCAATGTCCTCAACTGATTTTCTTTCCCCTCAAGTGGTTTCCCAAAATCACCCGCCGTCACTCTGCCTCATCTAATCATTGCACACAGGCTCAGTTGCGAGTTCTGCAAGGCTGCTAGAAAAGTGGTTGGGAAGAAGTCAGAATGCAAAGTGTGCAGAAGCAGCCCAAATTACAGGCTGGTTTACACCCACCCCTCTCATCCCAAAGCCGTGGTCTTCTTTTTCATGTCAAGAATGCTCCTCCACCCCTTACACTAAATGCAACCCATTCTCTTTGATATAGGCAAACCTGCAGAATTTTAAGAAGTATCTCTACAAATTTGAGATTTAAGATGCATTGCAGTAAAAACAATTGCTGTTTGTATGGCTTGATAGCATTCTTAACACTTGATCTATTCGTGCTTGAAAGGAGATGTTTTTTGATGGACACATGTAAGGAGTTCTGTAAGAAGTGCAAAATGCAGTTAAGGAAACAGTAGTTTCATTTAGCTTGAATTTGAACACAGTTTTAAAACTAGAAGTGAATAATGAACAACGTTATATAGTATGGGTTTCACGGTAGCTTTGTGGTTAGCCCTGTTGCTTTACACCTCCAGGGCCTCCAGGCTGCGTATGTCGAATTTGCATTCTCCCCATGCTTTGTGGGTGTCCGCCAGGTACGCAGTTTTCCCCAAACAACCCGAAGACATACACCGTAGGCTGACTGGCATTTCAAAATTGCCCATAGTATATGACGGATGTGCACATGTAGGTTGCAAAAAACGTTGAGGTCCTCATCGATGTAACTTTCCCTTACAGCAGTGAACATTGGAATAACGTCATAGGACATTGCAGCCAAGCATTATTCATGATCACGTGTTGAATGGCTGTAAAAGGAATTATATATTGAATGGAATATAACAGTGTATTGTAAATGTTCGTAAAAGAAGCCAATTAATACTTTTTTCAAAATTTACTATGACTCCCTGTGACACAGCATAAGCGACTTTTTTAAAAACAGTGATGTTGGTTGGATCATCATGTCTCAGAACAAAAATGCACGAGCCTTTCCAGTTGATAGCTGTAGCTGTCAAATTGGGGGATATTGTACATATTGAAAAAAAAAAAAAACTTTATAAAGTGTTTTATGGTGGCACGATGGCACAGTGGTTTGTTGGTAACTCCAGGGTCTGGGTTTGATTCCCGCCTCAGGTCTGTGTACATGCAGTTTGCATGTTCTCCCTGTGCCTTGTGATGGATAAGCACCCAGTCCAGGGTGTACACTGCCTTGTGCCCAAAGTCTTCTGGCATAGGCTCTGGCCTCTTGAAGCATGGCTCTGCAGGGTATCTGGGGGTGTGCAGTGGTGTCTGGCACCAGAATATGGACAGTGCTGTGGTTTGCATAGTGGATCAAGTGGAATGGACTTGTTTATCCACCGTATCCCCTGGGTTCCTGATCAGACTGAGGTCTGTGGAATTTGGATGTTGGCCTTAGGGGCCTCTACTGGGTCCCATGCATGGCAGATTGTAATGCACTGGGTGTTCTTGTGTCTTTCTATCATGGCCAGCGTTGACTTATTTCTGGACGATTTTTTCTGCATTGACTTTTCTATTGGATCTGACCAGACAGGTTGGCTTTTGAGTGTTCCAGTCACCAGTTTACTGGTATATAAATGATAATCAATATTAATGTGTTAATGATATGTGATTTTAATGTAATGGTTGATCAATGTAGATTTACTCGAAGTTAATTTGTTCACAAATTACAAATATTCAGATTAAAAGTGAAAGAATGCAATAAAATGAGGTTATATAGTGGTACTCAGGTCATCATAGTTGACCTACCGAAGCCAATAATGGAAAAAGTGAACAGTGTTTAATTCTTTCAAATAATTACAGTATATGTTGTGCACCTAATGAGAGTGATAGACACACTTTTTCAAAAAGCTCCAGATTTAAAAATATATATATTTTAAATAAATGTCACCAACATGTCTCAGTTCCCTTAACCATTTCTACATACTGTACATTTCTGTCTAACTCATTATCAGATGTTTAAAGAAATATGAATACATGGTGCTCAGAAACCTACTAGAAGTTTGTGTACACTCTGTGATTCTAAATCACGGTTTCCTGATTACTACTGTAGCTTAGTTTAATCACTGATCCACCACTGCTTCGAGTGTTACTGCCATCATTTTTAGTAGTACAATTTATTATTTTACTAGCATTCTGGACAGCTTATTTAAATATTATTAGGTACAATTGCTGACATACTTCATCCACTTTCTTTATGCTTACATAAATGACTTTCAATTATAATTTTGTAGAACACTGAACAATGGGAGTTTTTCCATTGCTTATACTGTATGCATGTAGTAGTTGTTTGATCACTAGGCAGGCCATTGGTGCTGCTCCTATCTGCTCGTAAAATCCATTACGTCTAATTAGATTGAGTTATTAGTGGCATTTCAAGTTCTCTGAACATGACACATCGATTAGCCAACTGGAATAGAATATTCCATGAGACACACAATACATTTTAATGGTGGAACAACCATATAATATACAGCAGCTCAGTTTGGAGATCAGATATGCAACCACAGAGTGTAATTTGTTCTAGCAGTGTTTGTGTGTGTGTGTGATACAGATATTCAGAATAGATATGAATCATGCACAGTGGCTCATCACTGTGCAATTTAGACCATCTACACTTCCATTCCAACCACATGCTTTTCTGGCCTTGAGAGATTTTGTTTGCGTAGCCTGTATATCAGTTGTTTTTTTTAGGTAAAAATAGATTCTTCTTTTAATGGTAATTCGATGTTTTGGAACCATATAGATAAGGAACTGTCCCAATTTGTCTATAACTATTCAAGACATTCATTAAGAACTGCATGAGTATAATGCGAGTAAGATTTACTGTACATGCACGTAGATACAGAAAGAGGGCAAGTTAGAGAGAAGACAGAACAGAATGGTAACAATTAAAGTTAGCACAAGGTCCTGGGTGGTCTCATTAAGTGTTAAAAGCAATTACCACACTGGAAAAATGATTGTGCTACATTTGAACTCAGCCTTCAAACATCATTTATAGAAGAGAGATCAAGGGCAAAAGCTCTCTCTTGGCTCCAGTGGGACGGGCCTGGGCAGACCTTTGGATCACAAAAGTACCAGCTCCAGCATGTAAAAACGTTTTTTTTTTTTTTCTTTATCTTATTGTTTTATTTAAATCCCAGTTGAGTTTGATTTCAATATCCAAAGTGAGTAATTGTAACTTGTGTATGTTTAATAGGGTATGCACCTTGACAACTAGTAGAAAAAGTCATGTGCTTTTTCAATTATTTGAACTTGAACACTTCACAGACATCTCTATTGTACAAATGCAATGAACAACCACTTCTGTTGAAACTTTATTGTACCTCTGGCCAAGACTACTCTTTGGTCCGCTGTGCATTTGCCATTGTTTGGTGCCATAGGTAATTAAAAGGTACGGGTAAAACCAGTGGGAGTGCTTGCTTAGGACTGGTTTCAGTGAGAGACAGGGGGTTTGCATTAACTCCATCCAGCTTGACAATCCCAGAGTTGAAAGGAAACCTCAAATGCAGCCAGTCTTAACCTCGACCATCCCCACGCCCAGCCACAATCAAGAAGCAATGGGATAGACCGTGACAGCACTGTGAGGGTCAAAGTGAGACAGTGGGCTTTACAGGGTGTGGTGATACTCTGTAATTATAACTGAGCAACAAAAGAGACACTGTTGTGCTGATGCTTGCAACCTGGCTGCAAACACTGTTGAGCGTCACATCAGGTTTGCACAAGTGAAAAATTCATGACTTCCATTAATACAAACCAGTCATTGTATTTAAAAAAGTCCAGTTATTAAAAAAAAAAACTAGAAAAACCATACTTGCAGTGTGTGCTTTAAAGAGTCAGTCTTTAATAAATTATTTTGGGGAAATAAATAAAAGATCCGGTCATATGTAGAATTCATACCCTAGGACAGCTGTTAGTACAACAGCATTCAAAATGTGCTCTAGGTTCAGTGTAAGTAAACTGAGGTTTCATGCGGGGGCCGTTATGGTACCGAGTTAAAAATTTCTGGCTGAAACATAAAAGCCCTGAAAGTAAACAATTCTTCGAAAAATTGGGACTTTCCTCGAAAGCTTATTCAGGTCAAAAAGTACAGGGTGTCCCAAAGTCTCTGTACCCAGGGGAAATTAACACTTTTTAGCTAAATCTTATTTGTAAACTTTGCAAACACACACAGAGTCATTTCTCCCACTCATGATGAACTTGTGATGACACAGCTGACATTATGCATGTACACCATGGCCTTTCCATGGTCAAGGTAATTCAAAAGCTATCTGAAAAAATATATATAATATAAACTTTTGGAAGACATTTTGTTATAAAAATGTACAAATTTCCACCTATATATGGAGACTTCTGTGACACCCTGTATAGAGTTATATACAGTATGAAGTTTATATTATATATTTTTTTCATAATCCCATGTGTAGGTGTATTGTATGAGACAAAATTCCACACATTGCTTACAACTTCGAGTTGAAAAGTCATAAATACCTTAAGTTATTGGCTTCTTTTCCAGGTAGATGATTAACAGGCTATGGTGTGTTAGCGAAGTGATCTTTGACAACCGAGCTTCTATTTTTAACTTTGTAGAGTTTTGGAAATGTTCAAATATTTGTACACATTATTACCCCATTACAAATAAAGTAAGTGATACCATAGCCACAACAAGAGCAAACATTTAATTAAAGTAAGAAGTAAATGAACAGCAAGTGAACAGTGAACATATTAGACAATTATATATCTATATAATAAAAATTTTGGAATAACAATATTATTTTCAAGGTAGTTGTGGCTCAAATGGTTAAGACCCTGAGTTAATGATTGGAAGGTTGGGGGTTCAAGCCCCAGCACCACCAAGCTGCCACTGTTGAGCCCTTGAGCAAGACCCTTAACCCTATCTGCTCCTGGGGTGCTGCATTATGGCTGACACTGCACTCTCACCCTAGATCCTAACTATGCGAAAAAGGGTTAAAGTGACAAATAATTGAATCTATCTAAGCTCTAAGACAATTCTTATTTTTGGAACCTATAAAAGCAAATGATATAATTTCTTGAAAGCAGCGAAAGACTTCACATCAGTGAGTGTTAGTAATTAGACAAGCACAACATATCCATATCTTCTGTCTTTTTTTTTCTTTTTTTTTTCCTTTTTACTCCCTGTGAATCAACCTTTCATTGTCAACCTGAAAAAACACAGACATGTCTCATTGTCTTATTTGGAATTGGTGTCCAGCCTCCCCAGCTGTACCGACATCTGTGTTTTTCTTTGCTTCAGGACGTGTCACTCCTATTCCACTCATGATCTCGGAATGAAGCCGTCCCAAATCTCTTCCAAAAGTACCTTTCCAAAATCACACACTAATTCCTGGCTTTGTGCCCAACACTCCAGTTATCAGCTAGTCCTATGTATTGCAATTGAGTCCAGACAATGGTTCACATAATGGTACTGTATGTCGTTATAGATTAATGAGATGTTAATAAGATTTTTTTTGATATTGTGAGTAAGTGCGTTCTTCCGTTTTATATGATAGTTATGCTTGTAAATGTTAAGTTGCTCAAAGAGACAGCCATTATAGTAAACTACTAATAATTAGGCCAAAACATAACACATAATACAAAGTGCAGAAAAAATGCAGGAAAAACATGTAATTTCAAACACAAATCACAATTCTAGTTTCTGTGATGTCAAACAGCCATTCTTGTGTGTTTCCGTCTGTCTAGTATGCGTGTGCCGCTATTAGCATCACAAAGACTAAGCTAAATTACCCCCTAAACCCCACCACATGGCTGACTCCCATCAGTATCCCTAAAATACAGTCTCACCCACAGCACCCCCCACCCCACTCTCAACTCTCTCTCTCTCTCTCTCACCAGCTTGTTAACACCCTCTTTTTTCTCATCATGTTGTCCTTATTTTTTGCCCAACAAAAAAAAGAGGGGAGGGTTAAGGTCCTGGAGAAGCAACACATGGCAGTGACCTCAAACTGTCGTTGCTGACCAAAGGTGTGACGTTGAGGAGCGAAAAAATCTATTCTGCACTTTTTTAAAGACGCATTTAGAAACTTCCCAGAGACTTGTGTGTTTGGTTGTACTAATATAAGAGGGAGAAAATAAGAAAAGCCTGAAACTGTGGGCGTAAAAAGAGTTGGCCCAGACAGGGCAGAGCTATGAGTGGCTGGTTGGAGAGAATGATAATATGTTTATTTACAGATGGGCGCACACACTCACACACTCCCACAAACATGCGTACAGTATCTGTGTGACTCACACACCCCAGAATCAGGAAAAAAAAACATGTCTGGACAGAGGGGAAGCGTTCCCACAAAACCCACCACAACAGTAATAGCCTTACTGATGGAGCAGGAGCTAAACAACTGGCCAAAGTGTGACTGTCTGATTCCGAACAATTATACACACATATACATGTGCGTGACGACCCTTTAAGACCATAATTTGTGTGTCTGCACACTCACACATCAGACAAAATCTCTGAAGGGTGGAAAAAAGGGGAACTCTCAATCTAGCGAAACAACCACAACAGGGCAAGTTCTGCTTTTCAAGCCCTTTCAGCTCCACGAGGGCCGTGGTCTTAAACTGAAACATTTACTCATCGGTCTCATTCAGCCAGAAGTCAAGCCAGACCCTCCCGACACTCTACTTCAAACAAAAGAAGTGTAGTCGGTTATAAATAAAGCATGCATTTATACTGTATGTCAAAAGCCAGTGTTTCGGTAAGAATAGAGGGCCACTCTTTCATTATACATATCAAAATACATATTTGGGCAGACTCTGGTTTTATTTAAAAGTCAAAGCAATCAAAGTGCATGCTGAAACAATCATTTTAGACACTAGAGTCACTGATTCCCTTAGCTGTGTCCCTTGATTTAGAGAGAATTTTAAATTGATTCTTTGGGAAAACAAATGCATAATGGGTTATTTCTTGAGAACTCTGTTAAAGGTCTCTTTGAAAGCATTACGATCTGCCTGATGCTGATGTAACCTGGGTGTATTACATACAAATAGACCAAGCGAAACCCGGGGGATCGCTGAAAAACCAGTTAACGTTTTAACATAAATGAGAAGTGGTGAAGATAGTTTCGGGTTAAAACATGGACGAGAATAGGGGAGACTTATTTTGATGCCGACCAGCTTTTTTCTTTGTACATGTACAGCTTTCAATAAAGCAGAAGTGACATCAGCACTTACACTTCAAATTCAGCTGGTGTGGCCTCGTGGTGTGGCCTTAAACGGAGTGGTTTAACATTTAAAACGTTTGAGATATAAGCTTCTTCCAATTCAGAGGCATTATTAAAAGCATAACAGTACTGACACGTCATGAAGTTATCTACTAAGGATATACTATAAGTGCCATATGCCATAGCTAGAGATACACCGATCAGCCATAACATTAACAAAATTAACATTTAGACCACTTGGGTTTTGGGTTCTTTTGTACCGCTGGGACAGCCCTAGCCCCTCTGCCCCTACAGTATTTCCACATGGCCTCTCGGCATGAGTTGGCCTAGGTGGCATGGGTGAGCCTTATGTGCCCATGATCCTGTGCAAAGTTTACTGGTATATTATTGATAATTATTGTTAATGTTATGGCTGATGGGTGTACAGTCATAATATTAATACAGTTTACACAGTTCGGTCTTTAAATTGTCAGAAGAGGTGGGGGGGGGGGGGGGGGGGGGGGGCGGCGCTGGACGTGTAAATCAATAAGATTTTGACTTGATATTCAGGTCAACTCCTGAGCTGGGAGATTGAGGAAAGTTTGTACAGCCTCTGTAGTAGTAAAAGTTGAGGATGTTTTTTCAGTAATTGGGTCTAACCCAGATGTTGAAAGAAAACATTTGGACAGTGGATACATGGAAAAGCTTTGATAACATCCCAGCTGCTTCATAAAATTTTAATGCACTAAAAAAGTAATTGATATTTTCACAACGTGGCAGGCGGCTTCCCCTTACTGCGTTGTCTCTTTGGCAACCAGGCATTGAGATCATCTGCAGGCGCTCGTATGATCTAGTGCGATCAAATGCTTTCTACTTATTTATAAGCTCTCACTATTTCACATCAGGAATGCTCATTTAGGAAACAGACGGAATGTATTCCATTTTCAAAGTTTGCCCCTGCCACCTGACTGGAGTAATATTCAGCAACGGTTATACAAATCCCGGGTTGAAAGGAATGCCGCGTCAGAGAAAAAGATCTGCGGATTTAGGTGCAATCTGATTTATTTGCAGCACGCCAGACAGCGAGATAGTCACTCTAGGTGATGAAGCGGAACAGCAGGCTTGCGCTCCTCGTGGCACCGGCACAAATGACTAGTGGCATGTGATCTGCGCTACAACAGCTTGTAGGACGACGCAGACTCTCTGATCTCCTCTCCTGCTTGATTTAGGGGGCACACTGCAGATTTGAATAGCTTTCACAAAAGAGGCTTTTGTAAAGCGCCGGTGTAAAAGCCGAGTCAGGGGAGTAGAAGGGATTGAACGGCAAGCTATGAACAAAGCTGCGATGACTTGGAGGAGAAAACACATCCAGAGGCAAAAAAAAAAACCCTCACCACGAGTGACAGTTAGGGCGATACGCCGAGTACTAGAAGCTGAAGAAGCTGAACTCTGAGCCGAGCGAAGAGTGATCAACTGCGCACACGCCACTCACGCTTACGACGCCCATCATGCGTGAACGTGTTCTTACAAAAATCTTTTGAAATATTCGGGACGATGTTTCTCATTGCCGTTTGAATATTACCTCCACAGTGGGAATGAAATATAGATTTTTATTTTTTTTTAATCTGCAGGCTGCGCAGTTCTCATCAGGCGCAGGAAGACAGCTTTGGGTTCGGGTTGACAGCACTCTCCTGTTTTCTCTCATCATAAAGCAGTTCTCATCGTGTGGAGAATATGACTTGTAAAACAGCATCCTACCCACCAACCCTGAGAGATGGCCCAAAGAAATTCTGTCTGCTGACAGGTGTGACATTGGTGCGCTCTCTCCCGCTCTCTTCCTCTCTCCCCCTCACACACACACACCACATACACACAATGTCTTGTACCCTCTCACTATCAGGCTCAAGAGGCTTCTTCCTCTTCCTTGTCTCATCTTGGCCTTGAGCTTTGTCATGTTGTGAGAAAAGCAAAGCCAACAGCTCTAGGCACATGAAGTGTTTACTTTTCTTTCCGCTATAAAGGTACTGCTGAGATTCTTGTGTTTTCCCCTACCCAGGCATATTAGCATGAAGGAACCATCTATCGTCCTGTAGCTTAGATAAAATTGCTAAAAAAATATATATCAAAGCGTGTGTATGGTAAGTATTAGCAAGTGATGTTGTTTTGATACCTGTCAGTTTGTCGTCCTCCGCGAGAGCACAAACATTTCAAGACTACAGCTCAATACGTTTGGCGAAGACTGTATTCTGTATTCCTACCACGTCTTGCCAGTGATTAAGCTTTGCATACTGCCACAGTGTCTCTCTTTACCTATTATCCCTGAACTCACAGAGAACATTCACACCCCTGTCTCATCCCCTTTGCCTGAAAACGAAAACGAGTTGCTGTTTTTTTTTATTTATTTTTTTTACCATAGTCCACTCTCTGTTTCCCCTGTCCTTGGACGGCATGTGGGCATGTTGCGTCTGCGTGTGTTTTTTGTGCAAATTGTGTCAAGCCATCACAGTTGTGACCCTACACACCTCTTCTTTGCATGGATGTTGCATCTTCTGTCTCTCCGTGGGCACCTGGTATGTGTCTGTGTGTGTGTGTGTGTGTGCTATGTGTGTTCGTGTGTGTCTGTGTGTGAGAGAGAAAGGCGAGGAGAGGAGAGGCAAGGAGAGGTGCTGAATGTTTAAAGACTATGATGTCTAACTCCCTGTGCTTAGCAGCGGCTCTACCAAAGTCCACTAGCTGTGGATATTTCAATTAAGGCCTGCTCACGGGAGATTGAGTAAGAGCACAAGGGATTGTACACACCGCTGCCCTGCCGCCATGCCGCCGCCACATCCACCACCACCACCCCCTTCCCTCAACCACTGGCCTGTTGTCTCCGAACAACAAAAGCTATTTTCAGACAATCCAATCCACAGCGGTTTGAGAAAGTAGGCCTCGACAATAGCCGTAAGAGCATTCATGACTTTTTAATCAGTGACTGCGGAGAATAAAATCCTTCACCCCTCCATCAAAAGCACTGAAGCGTATACGGAGAGAAGGAGATGACGTCTGGCCAGGGAAGGAAGAAGGATCAATGACGAGGTGATGAAAAATCAGAGAAATGCTTTTAGGATAGTGAGTAAGGTGTATAGGGTTATTTCTTTCTGTTTCAGTTATAATGTTAGGAAATGCTGTAATGTGATTATAATAAACCGTAAAAATATAATAGTAATAAACCACAACGGGGTGCAGTATTATAGGGAATGAACAAGGGGGTGGTTTAATCCTACAGGAATTTAGCAACGATTATCATTTTTATTCATTAAAAAGGACATATCACACTGTCAATCCATTTGTAGTTAATATTGTGGAATGCCTGTGATACAAGTTAGCACGTGTTATTGCTTATTCTTTCTTTGTTTCTCTCTCTCTTTCTCTCTCTCTCTCTCTCTCTCTCTCTCATCATCATTTCCACATCCTCTGTGTTGAAATCTTTCCCTTGGAGGCAAACTTACTGACTACCGAGACTCCGTCCATAAACGTTAAAGAAAGCTTCACATACCAATGATTCAATGACAACACATTTTTAATTTAATTATAATTAGTCTTAGATTATGTGGAGTGTCCTCTTGTGAAAGAGCTGCTACCACAGAAATAATAAAACATAACAAGGAGCACATTAATACTACTCAGTAAGTTGCCTTGCTGCTGTCACCGCCGCCGCTCTAGTGCTGCTGCAAGAATTGATCTACAGCCTGTGACCAATCAGAAATGAGATTTCAACGAGGCTCATGTATAAATGTTTATGAAATCGGGTCAGTGCAGTGGACATTTCAGCATAAATAAGAAATCAGAGACATCTAGGCCTTACATTGCATTTTCTATTTAAATATCTAATCTTTATGAACAGCATAATACCAAGACATTTCTTTTTACTACAGATACAATATAACTAAAATGAAAAACTTTACATTGTAATCCATCATATTGTCTATAATTCATCTTTTTTAGCTTTTGCTTTGTCCCACCCTAGCGTCTAGTACTTGCTTTTCTCAATTATAATATAAATTGCTACTCATAAAAAATGATTTTTTACTCTAAAGATGATAACAAGAAGGCAAATTCTATTAATTTACTATTATGTATATTAAATCATAATATTTGACAAGAGCAAGGTTTGACATAAGAAGGCACACTGTAGAGACTAAAATGAGTGACGTGGCTTTTTAAGGTTAGAACTAAGAATTTTTTCTTAGTTAATTAATTAAGCTCTGCCATGGTACTTAAAGAAATTTCGACCATTTTACACTATACAGTGGAACCTTGGATTACGAGCATAATTCGTTCTGGATGTGGGCTAGTATTCTAAAACACTCATGTATCAAAGCAAATTACTCCATAAGATATAATAGAAACTTAAATTATTTGTTCCACAGCCCAAAAAAATTAATACATAAAAATAATTAATACAAAATATAAAGTAAAAATTCAAACAAATTAACCTGCACTTTAACTTAAATAACCAAAAATAAATCCCGACAGATAAGTGCTTCCGTTTATGCGTGCAGGCGCTGTGTGTGTGTTTGTGTGTTTGTGTGTGAAGCTAAAGTAAAAGGAGAGAAGGAATCAGTCCCTCTCCTCTTCTTACACAGTAACCATTCCTACTCTCTTATTTGAGTTTTTCACACACACACACACACACACACACACACACACACACACACACACATATTAACAAAAAGATTTTATCGGAAAAATTAACAAGGAACATCGTTAATGACACTCGCGTGCACGCTAACGGAATCACTGCTGTAAAGTAAAAATAAAAAACAAATGAACCTGCACATTACCTTTAAAAAGAATCGCGACAGAGCAGTGTTTCTGTGTAGAGCAGAGAGAGAGTGTGTGTATGTGTGTGTGTGTGTGTGTGTGTGTGAAAGCGAGGGGAGGAGGTGAGGAGGGGTATGTGCGTAAAGGCGAGAGGAGGTGTGTGTGTGTGTGTGTGTGTGTGTGTGTAAAGGGGCATAGTGTATGCAATGACAAATTGCATGCTGATACAGAGAGGGAGAGAGAAAATGGATCTTTAACCTCTCTAACGAGACTTTCTTTTGCTTTACACGCGCGCACACGTGTGTTATAATAAACAGTACATGCATGCTGTACACTCATGCATACAAACACAAAATAAAATATGTTTTACACGCACACACGTGGTTACAGTGTTATAGTAAACAGTACATGCGTGCACCGATGTTGATTATACCAGTAAGAGACGTGCACTAAGACCCAGCAGGGGAGACGATTACAGACAATTCCGTAATTCCGACAAAAACCATTGGCTCAGTTGTGATCACGTGAAACTCGGCATCAAAACAAAAAGCGCACGCGTGATAAATGATACTCGGTACTCATAAACCAAAACTTGTTCGTTTTCCAAGTCAAAATTTATTACAAATCTTTGCTTGTCTTGCGGAACACTCGCAAACCGCGTTACTCGCAATCCGAGGTTTCACTGTATGGCTGAAGGTGTATACATAAAGAAATACCATAAGTACAATTGTCCAGAAACAATTAAGATTTCTCTTTAATGAAATTAGGAGGCCCAAATATGTTCCAGCATACTGCATGTGTCAGTGTCCCCTTGCACAAAGCAAGGACCAGGAAAAACATGGATTTCTAAGGTTGGTGTAAAAGAACATGACTGGCCTGCACTGAGTTCCGACCTCAACCCCAACGTGTAAATTTTACTGCTATCGGAATACGGGAATGGCTTCGCAAAAATGTAGAACTCACAAAATGCACATATTATTATTATTATTTTTTGGTCACAGAAAAAAACGAAAAACATGATCTTATGAATCTGTGCCATTTCTTTGCATATAGTTTCATGTTTGCATGGTTGGTTAAAATTAAATAAATTTCAGTTCATCATACTGCACGTCGTGCTAAAAAAAGAATGTCACTCTATTTTGCTCAATCTTCAGTCCTGTACATATTGGTTAAAACATAGTAATGCAACAAATAGCCAAAAATGATCTGTTTTTTAACAGCTATGTGTTTGGACAAACAGTAACATCTTTGTACGCCAAGGAGTTTTAAGTTATAAATTTTATTTACTTTATCTTCCTTTTCACTTATGGATAGATTGAGGCGAGGGTTATCGGAAATTAATAGAAATATCAAATAAATAAAAAGGTATTGTGTTAAAGGTCATATGTATTTGTGGTTTGTTGTATGTAGTAGACCACTTTTGTGCTGTAGTTCATGTCGGCTGCTGGCGCAGTGCCGGTCCCAAGCCCAGATAAAAATGTGAGGATTCTGTCAGGAAGGAAACCTGTGCCAAGTTGTGCGGATCGAATGATCCGCTGTGGCGATACCTCAACAGAAGCAGCCGAAACACTCCTATCGTTTCTGGCAGCTCAAACCAGTCTTTCTGTTTTACTTTGATCTTTTTTATCAAGAATATTTTTCCATGCACAGAACTGTCACTCACTCAGTGATCTTTTTGTTTTTCACACTATTCTGTGTAAACTCCAAGGTCTGTTTTGTTTGAAAATCCCAGGAGATCAGCAGTTTCTGACATACATAAACCAAGCCATCTGGTACCAACATCCACGCCACAGGCAATCACAAAGATCATTGGTTTTCTTTGATCTGATGTTTGATGTGAGCAATACCTTAATCTTTTGACCTGTGTACATTGTTGTTCTGCATTGCACTGCCACTACGTTATAGGCTGATTAGACAACTGCATGAATGTGCAGGTGTACAGATGTAATGTGGCCAGTGAGTGTTTATATCTTGGTAAAATGTGATTTTCTTTTTTTTTGTTTTATATTGTCCTTTAAATACAATTAAGGTTCAATTATTAAAAGTATAAATGCTGACAATTATATAACATAATATTATCACATCATTAGTACTTATAGAAATTACAGTTAGTGGATAAAGCTCGCTAAAATTAAGGCAGAGCAATTTGGAGGCATAAAGCACCCTGACTATTAGCTTTTTTTCTGAAAGGAAATTATTAATAATATTAGTAACTATTTTTAATAATACATTTATACAAATACAGACATTACTTTCATCAATTTAATCCTGTTACTGATCGTGAGTTTTTCATGGTCTCCCTACGACTGAAGGGTGAGTTTTATTTCTCGTTTATTTCCTCCCACCTCCCAAAATGATACTGGAAGGTGAAATGGCCCTAAATGTATGAATACAGGTAGTCCCCGACTTACAAGCATTCAAACTGCAAATTTTCCCAGATACAAACAGACTGCGGTTTGCATCTAACATTCGTAAATGAAGTGTAAGTGAATGTATAAAATGTCTAAAATCCAGTATATGGTATTTGTGTGTGGGGAGTGTGGGAGAAATGAGTCAGCCTCACCGGTTTTTATGAATCAGTCTGGGAGCACGATGATAGAAAATGACTCTCCTGTACAGCTGTTCTGGTGAAAAATAATTCTAAAAACAATCAACAAAACAGAGTTCACATTCCAAGAAAGTGGAAAACTTTGACAGAATGGCGTCTGGAATTTTCTAAGTTTCCCTTTGCGAACTTACTTTGCGGTCTAAGTAAAGTCAACATCCATTAGTGTGTGTATTTGCGCATATGTGCATGTGTGTGAAAGTCATCCTATACAATAGCCCCCCTCCTCCTTCTCCTCTCCTGTCAGGGGTGATTCTTTTCAAAGGTAAAGAGCAGGTTAATTAGTTTTATTTTTACTTAATATTTTCTATTAATCATTTTTATATAAATATTTGTGGGTTGTGAAACTAATCATTCCATTATTTTTTCATTATTTCTTATGGGGAAATTTGTTCTGGTACAAAATGGCGTCCGGGAATCCATTCGTGATTTAAAGCCGCAGAGACATAACATTTTACTGTGATATTCCTTTCCTTAGGTGAGGTTAAGGGTTACAGTGTAACTTTCCTTAGGTGAGGTTACAGTGTACATCGATGACAGTATGCATATGTATAATGTGTATAATGAGATAAATGTAAGTTGAGGACAAATGGGTCTGAAGCAAACAGGGAATAACAAAACACAGTTATGAGAGTATAAACTAGCTTTATTTCTCTATATAATCCCCTGTTGCACTAATACACTTATCCCTGCATTTCACTAGTGCTTGGATACCATCAAGGTACAAAGTTTTCTCAGTACACCGGAGCCATGATCAGACTGCCTGCTTCAAGTCTGAAACGCTGGCCTCCCAAGAACTCCTTTAATGGCCCAAACTCGTAAAAATGGCAAGGAGCGAGGTCAGGGCTGTATAATGACAATAACTCCCAGGTGGGTATCTTCAGCAAGTTGGTGACAAGTTATCCGTCAATTTTCAAGGATCGGGTGTTCCACTCGAAGAAGGATGGCCTTCTTCTTCTTCATGTATGGCCTTTTTTTAAAAACATTTGCCCCATTCAGATGTTTTACTGCGGATAACAATCTCATCACCATATTGTGCATGAAAACCCTGTAAAAATCAGACGGTTTAACGCCTTTATTAGCTAGAAATTTCATCACAAGTCCTGGGTTGACATGAATGCTAATAATATACAGCATATGCTGTATACATGTACACATTTTCCATATAATTATGCAACATTTATGTCTGTGTATACCTGTAGAATTGCATTATTTTTTGGCCCAAAGATTTTGTATTGATGATGGAAGAGTCAAACCAGCCCAGCAGTCTTCCAGCACATCGCAACAGACTTCCCGTGGTGGCCAATTCATGGGTGTAAAATGATTCCTCATGCTCCCAGAACCACTCTTTCACAATTTTAGCTTGGCTGTGTCATCCCAAAATATGTCCTAAGTGTTTGTACAGTGGGCACTATGGATGATGGGTCCATCATTTCATGTGCTTCCTTTCTTACCTTGAACCTTCTGGGACCGGTGGTGTACTCTGCAGATAAAAGGCCCAACTGTGAGAGCTGAGTGATGCTGGGGTTTGAACCGGTGACCCTCCAATCAGTAGTCAAACATATTAATGACTGAGCTACCCCTGCCCATATCACACACAACTGGTGTGCAATAGAAAATCACATTCTGTTTACTTATTATTTATCTTTTTTCTTTATTTTATTTATTTTTTTCGCTAGTAAAATTATATTTTGTGTGGATTGTGTATATTAGGTGTTTATTAGTGCAAAAGTAAAAGCAAAATGCAAGTTTGATGAGATAACTTTATCATTTGCGTTGATGGTCGATAATTGTTGGTCAGCCTGTGGGATTTTTAAATGAGAAATAGGTGAAATACACATTTCATTTCCTTTCAAAACAAATGAAAATTCAGAATCAATACTGTCCTAACTGCACTGCTAATGTTCAGGTTTTTTGAGCACTAATATGCGCTCTCTCTCTCTCTCTCTCTCTCTCTCTCAAAATAGTAATTAATCAGGAATTCTTGGTCATAAATTCTAGCATCAATTACTTCAAGCCTTGTGCCAGACAGGTGAAGCCTTTTTTTTATTATTATTATTTTAGTTTTATCCTAAGTAACATTGTAAACCTAAGAAAAATAGTGTGCCTTTTTCCTGAAAATTGTATAAAAGTGTAAGTGGTTATTGTGTGTGTGTGTGTTTGAGTGTGTGTGTGTGTGTGTGTGTGTGTGTGTGTATGTGTGTGGGTGTGCGTGCGCGTGTGTGTGCGTGCGTGCGTGCGTGTATGCGTGTGTGTGCACATGAAAGAAAAAGAGAGAAAGAGAGAGAGAGAGAGAGAGAGAGAGAGAACCATGCCCACCTGTCTCTCCTGGCTTTCATAATGCTGATGACAAACTTTGCAGAAAGGAATGAGAGCTTAAGTTTTAGAGAAGATGACCCACACAGTGTGTGTGTGTGTGTGTGTGTGTGTGTGTGTGTGTGAGTGAGAGAGAGAAAAAAAAAAGTTTTCAGAAATCTTACATGGCTGTGCTCAATGTGTGGTTTTCATGTCTATGCTCAATGTATCAGTAAACTGACAGGTTGCTTCATACTGAAGTTGTTTTTGAAGTAATAACTTAAATCTGAGAGGCATGATGAAGGACATTATAAATGTGTATTGTAGCATAGTGCTGTCACTATGTCAGGTTTTCCTGTCATCCTGCTTTAAAACTGCTTTTAAGTCCAGGATCTCTATAACATAAACTAGCTAGATAAATCAATAGAGCACCGATGAATACTTACTTTGTGTTAGTTTTTTGTATTAATAACAAGCTGCTAGGGGGCTTTAAACAGGGAGTATGTTAGCAATAACTCTTTAGAGAGAGGATTATTATACTATATCAATAATTTCATAACAACATTTCTTTACCTTTGTGTAACTTACTTGTTCCTAAGCTAATGCTACCTTTGACAATTTTAAGTTCGGAGCTACTGGTAAAGTCCTTCAACTTACTTATGCACTTAAGCACACAGACTAGAATTTCAGGTTTTTAAAACTTGAGTCACTTCTGGCAGATTCTCTCTCTTCTTTGCATGCAGCACTGTTTCATGTTTAGGCCTACTAAACACAAGTTTAATATTATTATTATAAATCACATGACTGTAAAATGTTATATACGTCTACCAACAGGCACATTATGTAGACAATGAACTACATGTGTATTTGCAGTCTGCTTATGGATTTGTTTTCAATTACAGGTATTAAAATGTCAAAAAATTTTTAGTTGATAGTATGGAAAACGTACATATGACCACCTGTCACAAGTCAAATCCAGAAATTTTCTGCCAATTTAATGCCCTGTTATAATGTTAGCATTTTAGATGTACATGAACGTACATGGACCAAATTTCGATTTTTGACAATTCATTCATTCTGTCTGTCTGTCTGTCTGACTATCTCTCTTTTTCTTGCACTTGCGCATGCACACACACACACACACACACACACACACACACACACACACACACACACACACCATAGTGACAGGTGTTGAGGAATGAGGTGTGTCTTTGTCATAAATGTCATCATATGGAGCAATCGAGGTGTTGGGAAAGTGCTCCTTGGTTGTGGTGACAGAGACGGTATGCTGAGAGGAGAAAACATGGTTTATTTTTTCCATCTAATTACACAAAGTGAGAAAGAGAGAGAGAGAGAGAGAGAGAGAGAGATGAAAGGCAAGTAAGGGCGTGTTCTGTGTTCTCTGAAATCTACACCTTTATTTCTAATAGCAGGCCCACAGCAGTACTTCTAGGTTAAGAGTTTACTACCCTTCCCCAGCTAATAATCAATGCTCATTAAGTTAATAAAACATATTAGGGTAGAGTCACAAACCACCTCTTCACTAATATTTCCCTTCAAAATTTCACTTAAACTTGACTTTTGGTTGAACTCATATAATTCTAATTTAAACAAGGTACTAAATAGGTTAGGAAGAAGCTTACTTTTTAGTTAGAAAAAGATCTTTCCTTCTAGATCTTACAGTACTATTAGCTTTTCTGCTCAGCTACACTCACTTTCCAACTGGCAGGAAAAATATGTGGCTGGAAGACAGTTACCAGAAGAAGAGGTTGTGTTTCAACATGTCAAAATGAAGGCTGTTAAATACATACAGTAAGACATGCTTAATAAGATATACCATGTAACACTTTTAGTGTTAAGGTTTGGTATTCCTTTTTTTATACAACCAAGGGGATCAACAAGGAGAGGATACACAAATGCAAAGAATTATCTGCACTGGTAATGCATATTAATAGACTGCTCACAATGGGTTTTTTGTACAGTCTGAAGAGCCTCTTTTATTTTTCAAAATTAAAGCCAGATGTAATTTGTTGACAATGGGGTGTACTCTCTGCTGTCTTCTTTTAGAGCTGAACCAAATACATTCAGGATTTCTGGTGATCCTGACTGTTGATAGTTATGATAGTTATGTTTTTTATTTTAACCCCTCCTGATATCTTGATGTGGAAAGACTTAAATTATAATTATTTATAACAAATGCTTTGAGAAGTTTATCCATACCAGTACCTGTAAGGTGAATGCCATTTTCCATTACCTTTCAATGTTGACTCACAACATTCTTAATCCCCTTTATCCACCAGCATGGCGGGTTGAGTTTGTTTGCCTGACTTGGCACAAACATTTTGCTGATAGCATGCAATACCAGGCTAGGCTAAGCTAATATAACCCTTGTAGTCTCCACCCAGCTATTATTATGAGTGAACGGCAAGAAAAGGAAGTGACTGAAAGAGAAAGAAACAGATAAAGAGAAAGAGGTGGGAGAGGGCACAGCGAGCAGCATGCGTGTGTGTAAACATCCTGCAGGCAATGGGAGTCATCCTGGGAAATATTTATCTTAGCTGGTAACGCAAAGAGGCGGCCAAAGCCTTAATCTAGCCTTTAGCTATTTTCTCTGAGAAAAATCTGACAGAGGAGGGGGAGCATATGGATAGGGAGGGACATAGAGAGGGCAAATGACCGAGGTTGTAAAGGAGAGCTGGAGATAGGGAGAGGGTAAGGAAAGATGGGATGAACAGTGAGGGATAAATGCGTGGGGACAGTAATGTGTTGTTGTTGGTGGGATGGAGAATGGGAGAATATCCAGGGGGAACAAGGCGGATGAGGCAATTGTGTGTGTGTGTGCGTGCGTGCGTGTGTGTGTGGGGGGGGGAAGGGGGAGGTCAGTTGATCACATGTTTTCATATCCTTAAGTTCAATAATGGTGATGTTTGGGTGCTTCTCATGGGAATTTTGTTCTTTTACAAAAATGGTTAAAAAGTGTTAAAAGCATTTTATTTAAATCAAGCTGTAGATCTATCTATAGTATTTATTAGCTGGAAAAATTATTACAATCAATAAAATATTCTCACAAATAAGCACAAAGAAATTAAGACAAATGTGTGTGTTTGTGTGTCTTTATACTTGATTCCATTTGAAAACATGACCTGAGAATATGAATTAAGTTTAATTCTAAAGGTATTTATGGCTGTACAAAACACTCTTAATCATTTTGTACATAGGTTATAAAGAAATCATGGAGAGTTTATGAAAGATATCCAGTGATATAGGAGGTTTTATGTATCTTGCGTGTACTGTGTTTCAATTTTTTTTATTTATATCTGAGTGCTTCATAAAGATTTCCAAATGTAAATATGATAAAGACCTTAATTGGAGGCAACAGTATTTTACTGGGCTTGCAAATTGGCTTCACAAATACAAAAATGTATTAGAATGGGCCTGTAATGTTTTAATATAAACAGCCTTCAATTATGTGCTCCTATAAGAATAAGATGGTGTTTCAAAATATTGGCAGGAATGTCTCCACTTGCTATCTTACTTTTTGTTATATGCATTTACATAGTCTCATTCAAATATAGCTGACTATGTATTAAGCACAATGCTAGACAAATCAATGATGTTGAATACCCTCCAACTAATATTTTCATCAAATTTAAACACGCATTTGAAACATTATTTGAAGTATACCTTCTACAACTTCTTTTGTGTCATTAATGTACTAGTAAAACAGTAACATAATATAGTACAGTAACACAATATTCCAGTCAACTTATTATGATAATTGATGGCATGATGGTTGCTGTTTTCACTTTCATGTAAAGATACAGTTTACATACAGTACATCACGTTTGATATCATCTTGCACGTTTTGACATGAGTCTTTCATAAAGCTCAGATTTTATCTTTCTGTGCATAGGTAATATCTACCTATAGTAGTGCTGCTCGCTGTGCCACTTCTCTATGTGTCAGTCAGTAACATATCAGTTGCAAACACATTTAACTATTCAACTAATTACTCATTTTAATTTAAGAAAAGAAGATGTGGGATGAGTCAAAGTGCAGCTGTTTGATGTGGGAAGGGCAAGATAGCTGTGGTCCTGTGAGCTTATCTTAGCTTTATCAGTGCTGAGTGCTTAAAGTAATTGCATACGGAAACCTGCACAGCACACACCTGGACCACTTTACCGGTAAAATGTTCGAATAGTGCAACAGCACACACAGAACAAACTACATTTTTGCAGCTGCAGGTAAATGACATGAATGGGACTCACCCTGTTGGTATGTCTGGTATGGAGGAATTAGTAAAGGGACTGTATATAAAGAAAAGGAAAAAAAACTGTAGTGACACAAACACAGACTCCTAGTGCCTGAGAGGATGACAGCACAAGATGCTTCATTATTGTGTTCTGATCTCTCTCTCTCTCTCTCTCTCTCTCTCTCCCTCTCTTTCTCTCTCCCTCTCTTTCTCTCTCCTGACACACCATATAGAGCAAATAGAACTAAGCAACTACTGCCTCTGGTTGTAGATGTTAAGCAGAGAATAAAGTACAGTACACTGTTTTACTGTAATTAAAAACATCTTGAAATATACATTATTATACATCTTGACATCATTATAGTCTAATCTATTTACACTGCCTGGCCAAAAAAAAAACAAAAAAAACAAAAAAAAAAAAACTAACATTCCACTGGACTGTCTTCAAATGTGATTATGGTATGGTATTGTTTCAGTAACCTTATGCAGTGTCATAAGACTTTTTTCCATCCACGGTTGCATTCATTTTCTTGTATTGATTATAGGAGTAAAGTCTGTAAAGTCTTTTCCAGCACATCCAAAATATGTCCAGTGGAGTTAAGGTCAGGACTCTGTGGCCAATTCATGTGTGAAAATTATTTTTCTTGCTCCCAGAATCAGTCTTTCAACTGGGATGAAAAAGAAATGATTGAATTAGGTCATTCAGTACATCAGGCAGTCAGCTGACATTTTGCCACATAATGTTTCTAAGCCTAAACCTTAACAATTAAAGCAACCCCAGCTCATAACACTTCCTCAGGTGGCTTGTACAGTGAGCACTATGCATGGGATCACTCTGAAATGGGGTAAATTGATGTTAGAGTGAAAACAAATCCATGATAGGGAGAGAATTATCTGTAGGCCTGCAAGACAGAATTGTGTCATGATACAAGATCTCAGGGGAAGGATACAAGAAAATTTCTTCAACACTGAAAGTACCCGAGAACAAAGGAGCCTCCATCATTTTCAAATGGAAGAGATTGGTTGGTTGTTCCAAAAGTGATCGCCCAGCCAAACTGAGTAATTGGAAAGAACGGAAACAGACTGCTCTATCCCTGAAGCTGAACAAAACAAAATAGATGGTTATGGAGTACCTTAACTGGTCCATCAACATCAGCATCAGAGCAAAGAAATCCCAGCAGCATCTCTACTTTATAATAATGATAAGAAAAGATTACCTTTCTTCACCCATCTTCACCACTGTCTACAGAGGGACTATCGAGAGCATCATGAGCAGCTATATCACTGCCTGGTTTGGAAACTGCACTGTAATGGATCACAAGGCCCTGAAGCACATAGTGAGGACAGCTAAAAAGATCATCGAAGTTTTTCTCCCGTCCATAGACATTTACACCACACGCATTGGCAAAGCCACCAGCATTGTGGATGACCAATCCCTCCACACCACCCCCACCACACACACACACACACACACACACACACACACACACACACACACACACACACACACACACACACACACA
>JAOTRS010000004.1:18872043-18886177 GCA_028565755.1 Dinotopterus cunningtoni
GTTTTATCTGATGCTTTGGGAGTCAGGCTTTGAAACTTAAAATTTAACAACACGTTAATGGGGGGTTGGGGGGAGGGGGGGGGGGAGGGGGGGGAGGGGGGGTGAGCAAGAGCGAGAGATGGCCCGAGGGCAGCCAGGTCAAGGAGCAGTCTGGAGTCTTCTCCTTATGAAGGGATACAGCCACTTACTGTCATTTACCACCATTACTCTACAAACACACCTGCTGCTTTCTAACAGCAGGAAAAACCTATCGCTCACTCACTTTAATGTAGAGGCTCTCCTCAGTCTCGTGGCCAGTAGGCATGTCCTGACATGAACATGCAGGTGGTTAGTATACTTCAAACAAACGCTGCCTCATTGGTTTCAACTACTTTCGCCGTATTGTATAGTTTAAAACCCATGAGGTACAGACATTCATGCGTATTTAGACAAAAGTGTTGCGTTTTAAAGCACAAAAGACTGACTAAGCAACAATGGGTTTATGTCTTCAAGCAAATGGCTTTGTAGATGAAGAAATCCATTCATGCTTTTGTGAATTTCCAAATGTGTAATTACTGTTTTTGCATCAGCTCTGTTGTAGGCTGAAATGGATCATTGTAGACAAAAAGATCACACATAACATCAAAGAGTTAAGACAACTTTGATAAATGATCAGTGATTTATGGTAAACTGCAACAAGGCCAGAGGCTAAAAAATTTTTCTCTGTCAAAAAGCTCAACACTGTCAAAAGCCCTAATATTCACAATGTGTAGTTGTTAAGTAAGGAATAGCACTCAGTGGGCCATTTTGTTATAGGAAATTTAATCTATATCAGGCAATTGTGGCCCCAAGTGGGGGCCAGGGGTGGTCATGGCCACAATGTTAAAATTACTGGCCACCCCACTGTCCTGCACCACCCTTAATGACAAGCCTGTCAATCAAATCTTTTTGCAGTGCAAACGTCCGACATATATTTAAGGTGCAAATTTTGAAGTTTAACAAACATGGCATTACTGAGTAGACATAATTCCAATGCTTTTTGGCTGGGAGATGTTATTGTTGCAGTCTTCAGCAGTGAGCTCAACTGACTTTATCAGACAGCTCAGAGAAACAGGACATGACAAGTGAATTTTCGTTCAACAAAATTGAAAAATAGGTTATTCCTTAAGACGAACCTGCTTACACCAGCGGATTACAAACTATGTATGTAGCTAGCATAAATAATGTTAAGCTTGTCAAGTTACAGTACACTGATAGTGACTAAACCTAGTCATCTAAAGATAACATAACTAATCTCAGTGTTATGTTAGAAAAAGGAATGGTTGCTCTGCGGTTGTCAGCTAATTTTATAGAAGCTAACATTAGATCACAGCCAGCATTAGCTCATGCTAATTAGCTCAAATAGCATGAGATGATGCTCATCATCATCTATACCACTTTATCCTGTAATTAGGGTTGTGGCGGGCCTGAAGCCTATCCCAGAAGACTTAGGGCACGAGACGGGGTACACCCTGGGTGCCAATCCATCTCAGGGTACACACCCATACTGTATATACACTCAAACACACACAACGGACAATTCCAAATGCCAATTAGCCCAATCTGCAGGTTTTTGGACTGTGGGAGGAAACCCACCAAGCACAGGGCGAACATGCAAATTCCATGCACATAGAGATGGGAATCGACCTGGCCGGGAATTAAACCCGGACCCTGGTGGTGCAAGGCAACAATGCTAACCACTACACCACCGGGTCGTCTAGGCTAATGTTATCTTACTCAAAGCTGGCAATTGCTGATTGATACCGACTGACAGAGAAAAAGACTAGGAAGAAGACAAAAGGTCATTCTTTTAACACAGCTAAAATTGGGAGGGAGAACAGGTAAGGAGGAGAGACGAAGGTCATGATAGTAAATAGGCTAAGAGGACAAGGAAGAGGTGAGCAAGGTAGAGAGCAGGCAGACAGAGGAGCCAGCTGTGTTCACTGTCACCCCATCATAGACATTGTATTTAGTGTCCACGCTTAAAAATCAAAAATCAATAGAAATTGTTTTGTGAGAGTCTTATAAAGAAATTCTTATGAAGTACAATCAGTGATGGAAATTTGAGTAACTTAGGGGGTTTTAGGCTTTGCGACAAAAAGGTCTAATGAGCTCAATCTTAAGGAATTTTTTGTTGTATTTTGCTAAAATTGCATTGGAATAGAGGGATGAAGTTTTATTGAGTCACATGTTACCCAAGAGTATCTTTTGAGCTCAAATGAAAGGAAAGGGACAATGATATGTCCAGAAGAATTTTTTTGTGGTTAGATTGTGGTTAAATGTAGTGTGTAATGAAACCATAACATGTAGGCTAGGAGGTAGGTACACTGACTTACCAAATCACCAAAGGAATTTACAAGCATGCATTTTTGCAATCATGTAACCCTATAATATTCAGTGTCTTGAACTTTGTATTAACTTGTATAACCATAAAATCCTCTATGCACTATGGACTATTAAGTGTGTCACTCCGAGTTTTTTACTTGCCCCATCTAGCCTTTAGCACCCCCCATCACCAGCCAAAATATTTTCTGCAGATGCCATTGATGCCAGCTTGGTGTGATTCAGCCTGATGGGAAGCAGAGAAATATTTTTTTATAAAAGCATGGCAAAAAGTAAATTGCAATTTGCTTTTAATTACTCTATTCATTAGAAAACAATGCATTGTTCTTTATAAAACAATTATATTTTACATTACTGAATGCCTTTCAAACAAGTTGTCTCCTTTATATATTCCTATAAACAGTCAGTCCATCCCTAGTCTATTTTTTGAAATTCTTTCTTGAGTTATGCTGCATTCAGCTTAAGATCGTAGCTCGTAATTTCCAACCACTGACTTGGAAAAAATGATGAAAATGTGCCCTCAGCTAATAATAACTCTGAATGGAATGAGAATTGCATTAGAATTACTAATGTGCACATTAACACAAACCAATCAGACATAACTTTAAAACCACCTAGGTTGTAGGTTTGTGGCCCCCTCGGTGTATGGCTCCACAGGACCTCTGGTGGTGTGCTGTGGTGTCTGGCAAGGGGACGTTAGTAGCAGATCCTTTAGGTGCAGATCCCTGACTTGTTTTTCTGGCGCATCCCATCCTGGGTGTTCTGATACCTTTCTATCATGGCCGGCACTGTTTTTTTTTTCCTGTGGTTTGTGCTGCATTGGCTTTTCTGTGGGATTGGACCGGACAGGCTGGTCTTTGTTCCCTTCGGGCATGGGTGAGCCTTTAGTGCCTATGATCCTCCATGGTTATATAATTGATAATCAATCTTATTCAATTTACCTGGCGGTTGTGTTAACACTAGTGCTGATCGGTGTATACTTACTGTATACAAATATTTATGTTACAGCCAGACCTACTGTCAGAGTTGTGATGTAACAGTAAATGCATCCATAACATCTGATGTGAGACTTAAACAGTGCTGTGGTAGAACTGTATAGCAACAATAACTAAAAGAGTAGTCAGCTTGCTGCGTGGCTCAGAGGCAGAGCAGAGTCACAGCTGGTGGGTGAGTCACCCCTGACTGAACAAATGTTCCTCTCTGTGTATGCACCCCTACACACCCTTGCATGCACACCCCCAAACTAACAGCTGCTAGGTAGTTATCTGTGGCCTAGTTTCTGTATGACATTTTTGGTATCTTTAACTATTTAATTTATTTTTGCATCACATGTTAGTTTGTAATTCTGGAAAGCTTAACAATGAATAATTGTATTGTTTAAATAATAAAATTAGGTCATTAGATCATGATTTTTGTGTGGCAATGCCTTACTAATTGCTCGATTTCTTGTTTATGGAATTCATGTACTTTTGTTCTTGGAATGTGGTGTAGTCTAGGCAAGAACATTTTGCAGATGATTATCTGAGGAAAAACCTCCCAAAAATAATCAAGTACTAGCAAAGCTGATTAAAATCAGGGACATAACATTCCCAGATGAATCACAAACAGCTTTTTTTGTCTAGTCTGATGCTGGTACATGAAACAAATATTTACCAAAATATTTGGAGCCAGAGAACACTTTATACTTGACATAAAAACTCCAGACAATTTCATGCAAATCAATCAAACTATTCAAATGTTAGAATTTTTTTTCAGCATATAAAATAAAGAATTGGTTGTTTATTTCTTTATTTCTGTATATTATCTTGCTATGCTACACAGATCATTGTACACTTAGAAAACAATAGCTTTAGACAATCACAATATGTAGCAAACGTGCATATAGAAGCTGTCGTGCAGCCTTTCTAAAATGTGCAGTGTTGATGTAAATCATATCCATGCATGGACGTGCACAGAAAAGTCAAGTTAAGACAGTTAATAAAGCTTGGGTGTGTATGTAGAGACAGCAGGATGTAGAAAGGACAGTGACAAATAGTAAGAGAGGTTTTCAGGTGTGGTGAATGCATGAATGACTCTGACCTCAGGGTGAAGAAGAAGAAAGAAATTGATCATAATCTGTCAAACCTTTGACTTCATTTGACAGAACTAGGTCACGGCTCAAGGAAGAGCACTAACAAATAAACGCTGCACAAAGGAATTATTTGCAAAATATTTGCATGGATTTGCATAAGTTTTTGCATGGCTCCGGCCAGATGGCTTGCAGCACTGCTCTGGCTTTCATTCCTGTCTGTTACGCACTGTCTCTATTCCCTCCCAGTCTGAGACTCAACCCTGAGCAGGGGCTGTTACTGTCTCGGTTTTTGCAGTCAAGAATCGCGGCACACCCGGGTCTGTCTGTGTCCTGTGTCTGCAATGAGAAAGAGAGAGAAAGAGAGAGAGAGGAAGAGAGAGGGGTGGTGTAACTGGTTGACATGTAGAAGTGATATACGGCACACTCAGACTCATAGTCTGATCACAGAGAAAAAAAGTGTGTGAGAGCGATAGAGAAGAAAGTGAGAAAGTTCATCAGTCAGCATTGACTCAGAGGGAAAAACCCAGACATGTGTGGCAAGACAGCCAAGGGGGAAAGACTTTCTACACAGGGTAAACAGGACTCAGTCCTCCTTATTAAAAAATAGGGGGTTTGAGACAAATCGTGGCTGTCTGCATTTTTCCTTCTGTCCCACCAATCTCAGACGGATTGCTCATGCTTTCTAGACAATGTGAAATTCTGTGTCTGGGTTCTCCCTAAATTTCCTTTCTCTCAAAATATAATCATTTGGTGCTTTGGCAAAACTCCCTAGCAAAAACACACGGTAACCCCCCATGGTTCCATTTTTAAAGTATTAAATCTGAGGAAGCTGCCTTTGTGTTCAGTGTTCCTCTTATGAGCCATAAGCCTTAACGTCCATGAAAGCAACAGGTGGAGAACTTAGCCTAAGTAGAATTTGTCAAAAAAGCTGAATCACACTAATCAACATCATGACAGGTTTGTGTGGACTGTATCATCCACTTCCACAGACAAGAGGCTGGTCTTATGTAATTCCCAACTGACTCATGAGTTTAATTATAGGTATTTCCATCAAGGCAATAAAGCTAAAATGAACACTATCACTCAAAATAGACATACTGTAGTTTACTGTGTCTGGTCTGACACACTGTGATGCAAGTACATGTACGCCCGAACACACGTTATCAGTGACCCACGATTACCCTATTTCAAAGCCATCTGAAAAATAATTTAATGATTCATACAAAAACTGTGAAGGCCCCAGAACATCACAGTTCCCATCTTTTTTTTTTCAAAGGTCAACATTTGAGTCAATAAATTTCCAGCAATTTGAATGCATCTTTCAAATGCAGCGTTTAAAAGAAGCTGAAGCTGAGATTATATTCTTTAGAAGCAAGGCCAAGTTTGCAAAGAAAAAAAAGGTCAGTACTTGTTTACTTGGAAAATGATCCCAAAATGAAAATGCTTTAAAAAAAAAAAAGGCTGTTTACTAAAAATGGTAAGACATCTTTTGTATGGCTGACATTTTATTGTTTCAGAAGTCAGCTCCTCAATTGAACACATTGTTTGAAGCAGAAGAAACACTAAGGCTGATCCTGTGGTCTTAATGATTTCTGTGTGATGTTCATTCCCTTTATAGGATGCTTTGAGTGCAACATGAACACAAAGGACACTAGTAAAAACGTTGACACAATTTTCACTTTTTCTTCTTTTGGCATTTATTTTGAAGAGACGGTGGAACCGAACTGATATGATCATTTTCAAACATCTGCTAAGATGAAAATCAGCTGCCAAACAAGTGTGAGTAATCCATGATCCACTGCAAAATTCACAGAGGTATGGGTGGGGGGTAATGAATTCAGCAGTTTTTAAAGGAACTGACTCATTACTGGGGATGCAGAGAGCCCCCAAATGCTTTTTCTTATCAGACACAATGAGTAGTTTTTCAAATGCAAGCCAAATGCTAGCTGACGGTGACTGATCAATGTGATTAAAATGCTTTAAACTAATACACTAGAATAGATCACACAGATACCAAGGCAATGAATCATACAGGACAGAAGACCAGTGTTAACTGTCAGGATTTTGCTTAAGTGAATGTTGCTCAAAAAGTCCCTTTTGATTAAGTCTTCCATTGTATTGTTTGTGCAGCAATCCAATGAAAACACGTACGACTGATGACCTATAAATGCATTTAAAAAAGGGATAAAAGGTGCACACTGTCAAATTGTGGTTGAATAATTGGATACCAGTGACAAGCTTGGATTTTGATCAAACATGCCTCCAAAGTATCCAAATTAATCCTGGCTTTTTTCCACACAATGATAACTGTTTATATATGATTTTTTTTTTTCTTGACAAATAAAATTTTGGAACTAGTCATTACACTTTCTTGGAATCTAGGTGTCTGCTCACTGTAGTACCATTTAAGTCTGAAAGTATTAAGGTGTGGTTCGCGTGCATCCAGAAACCCGAGGTTTGCTTTGTGTGCCGAGGTGTGCCACCACACACCCACACGTCCAGAAGTCTATAACGTCCAACAAACAGAGATGATGAATCAGATGTACAAAGAACGAGGTGTACATGCCCTGCTTACGGAGGAGCATTGTCGGCATATTTGTCTAGAGTGTGGGTATGGATTGTTCTCTTTTAGAACAGTTAGTAAGCATTCCTTCTTTGCGGCCTCAATCTTTGATGATGAAAGGACAAATGAACAGTCAGCTAAAAAAAATCAGGGTGGATCAGGTGGAGTCGGCGATTCCTCCAGAACAAAAATTCACTTCTCCACCTTTACACTGGTCAAGCGACTGCTCTGTACTTACCTTTGCATTTCACCGTGGCTGTCTACGATTCTATCCCACTTATTTCTAATCCATTAGTGGATGTCATATAATATGGCTCCCAGCTCAACCTTAACAGCTATATGCTTTGAATATGAGAAAACTTGCATGCAAAGTTTAACTGAACAGCAGTGCAGCTGCTCTATTAATAGAGCTGAGCAGATAATATTTAACTCTAGCTGCCTATGTAGATAACCTAATTTAAAAATAGCACCGCAAACACTTTATCTTCATCTTTGTCTTTTGGGTTGAGAAAGATTTTATCTAATACACTAATGCTTGCATGCGATTAAACAATTCTACATACTTGATATGAGTAAATGTTTGCTAGTAATACTGTGACTAATAATCCACCTGTAAATAGCCAGAGCGTCTGCCTGCCTAACAAGAGCTTCTGAGTCACTGCGTATCTGCAGTGTAGTAAAAACTTCTTTCCGCAACAAATCACAGTTGGCGGGGCATCCCCCTTTCACAGTCTACAGTCAACAACTTGCTAGTTCCAAAAAAATAGTTTTTTTTATTTATTTTTTTTACTTAGAAGTGGTTTTGGAGTAACCCATTCAAATTTTGTTATTTCCTTGCAGGGTGATAATATGAGGCTTAATAATAATATGAGTCAGACAGGTAAACATGTATGAGAAAGTTATTAGGATAAGTGGAAGGGGGAGACAGGATGAGGGCTTTGACCTCTTTGACACCCCTGGTAAACTGCCTTCCCCTCCTCCTTTGGACAAACTCACAATCTCATTATGCATTAGTACATTTGTAAAGTCTTATCTTGACTTGACAAAAGTCCTGGGACTAATCTATCCCCAGGGCTGCGCAATTACTGGTTAAATTATTATGATGATTTTTGGTGGTCTGTTAATTAAATGTAATCGGCTCAAAACTTGGGTATTTTGCTAATATTGAATGTCTATGCTTGAAATAATGGGCTTCTATTATATCTTATAACAGTCAATTAATTTGGTTATATACTTCAATTGTGTGTGTGTTTTTTTTTTTAAGAGAAATTCATTTAAATGATAAACTAAACACAGTATGTTATACATAAAAATGTTCTATGTGAAGAAAAATGCTGCTGTCTATGGAGAAAGTTCCATGCAAGAATAAAATGCAATCACACAAGAGGAAAAACTAAGTGTTTTATTTGTTACCTGCAGAAAACACTGAAAAGCACTCTGTTTCTGCTTTGCTCTTCTATCATCGATATCTTAAAAAAAAAAAAAAAAAAATCAGCAGGGGTTTGCCTTGAAGAATTAAATGCTGACTTTGTGTCAGAATTGAATGTAATTCCCCACTACAATTAATTTCACTTTCATTACCGTCTTGCACTCATAACACAAAGAAATATAATTACTCCCCAATGACAACCCATGCCACAGTTGATGGCATGGTTGTGTTTGCAAAAGGGCAAAAGAGCTTAAAAGCATCATTTTCCAGTAGGTGTTGACGGCCAGAGAAAGGAACGCTATGTATAAGTTTCATTTTTTCTCAGTCTTTCTTCATTCTTAGTGTATTGAATGTCAAAACACTTAATCATCAATCTTTTCAGAATTACTGCTAAAACATGTTAACCGGTTACATTACGAAATTTCTTAGTCAAAACAGCATCATGCCATAATTGAGCGATTGTGCTTGTGTTACACATATTACAGAGTAGGATGTGTGTAGGTGATGTAATACATGAATCCCCTTAACTGCTATAGTGTATATTTGCAGTTGAGGGCATTGTGCAAAGCCTAAAAAGGAAATGCATGTTTAAAACATGAAAATATACTTTTTATGTTTGTCCATTTAAAAAATTAAGGTCTAAAGTGGAAGGTATAAAGTCTTGCTGCATGCTAATAGAATTTCAGTTTTTGTATTTTTCTGCATGTTAAACAGGAGTCCTCCCAACACAACCTGTCCATGCATTGCATACCTTGTGTGCCCCTCCCCTCCACCACTGGCCCTATCATGACCAGGGTCACAAATGACTTCTGTCATTTCTTTTTACTATGGGATTGAACTTTTGTAGATTCAAGTCATCAGTCATCAAGTGCAACAAAAGCATTGCTCCTACACTGTCTGAATAATTGTGGAAAAAAGCATGTGGTTAGTCTGTTTTTCAGTCTGCCAATGTCTATAGAAATGTCAATTTAATCATCCTATTTACAACAGTGCAAATACACCTCCAAAGAAACGATAATGTCAATTGTGAGGACAGACATAGACTGGAGTCTGAGGTCACAGAGCAGTGCAAGTCAACTATTTAAAACATATAGAATTACAGTACACAGGTAGACAGTAATATTCCTGACAAAAAGTAGACTATGCTATGGACATAATGTGTCTCTGTTGCAAGAATGACAGTTTCTAGATCAGTTTGCCCTTTTACCTCAATATGATTCACGCATGGAAATGCGATCCAAGATCAACACACTGGCACACTCCCTGTGCTACAGTATGAATCCAGGCCATTGTTGCAGCAAACACTGTGGGTGTTGAGCATGCTCCGAATGAAGTGGCTCTTGGAAACCAAAGAGAACGCTCCTGGTTTCCTTAATGTCCATGCAAATCAATGAGCGCTGTTGTACCATGTGAATCAGGCCTTTTTGCTGCGGTTGTACTTGAATTATAGAGCAGAGGGATTTTTTATATTATTTTTTTTATTTTTATACTGTACGAACAACAAGCACTGTGCTTTCCCACTGCACATGCCTTGTTTAGAAAGACACACCCAAAATGCACACACATTCGCATACACACAAACACACATGCTTCTACAGCTGCTGCAGCAGGAGCACTGGAGAGGAACTGCTAGAGAAGGTTTCCCAGCACTGTCAGCAGTCCTTCCTGGTTCAATTCAAATAAATCATCCTCCCAGATTTCCCAAAGCTTTGTAGACACAGCATGTGGGAAAGTAGTCTCCAGACTGAAGGTGAGGGCTCTCTGGGACAGCCTGTGTTCCCAGCACGAAACCTTAAATGAATGGTATTGTATGTACTGTATAATCTGAGCCTTGTTTGCCTTAAAAGTGCATTAGGTTGTTATGGGGATATGCTACAAATAAAAGAGAGAGAGAGATTCCAAATATCTTTAAAAGCCTGAATAAAGTGCTGCCTGTATCCACCTACAGCTTTGGAGAACTGCATTTAAATACCCAGTTTAACAAAGTCGGAAGCCACATTCAGGGCAATTGACTGTCATTAGTGTCACCTTTAGATAAACAGTTCACCGTGGTAAACTGCATGCAGTCAGCAATGAAGACTTGTTGCCATGAAGAATGCTTGCTAATGAGAATGTTGGCTCACAACAAAGTCACAAGCATGACTCAACTCTACAGCTCCCGAGGCATCTAATGTTCCATAAATGAAGGCGTGTTTCATGTCTATTTTTGTAATAGCTTAACAGTTTGTAGCACACAGTGCTTATTTCTCTACACTACCGAACAAACTATTCAACCAAACATCAAACATGCGAATTTTATTTTTCCCACAGACGTTGACAAATTTAACTTACAACACTGTAAATGCACGATCCACTCCCTACTCAATTTGATTCTCTTTTACTTGTAGTGGATGTGCCATCATGCCCTGAATGTGTGGGAACACCTTTATTTTCCCACCAAAAACTAAGTAATCCCCCCCACACATACTTTGTACATAATGAGTTTAGCAAAGACCAGGATACTGTGAGGACACGCAAGACTGGTTTCCTGAGGAATTGGTTAAAAAACCCACAGGCACTAAACCTCTTCTCTCCCACTTGTTAAATATCTATAGGTCAAAAAGTGGTCATCCAAACGCCAGCCAGGAAAAGGTCTTTTCCAGGGAATATATACACATACACACCCCCACTCAAGGATGAGAATGCATTTTTAGTTAACTAGATATCGAATAACAAGGTTAGTGTGTGATATTATTTCTGCGATTTGATCATTTATATGCTTTCATATAAAGTGAATTGTGCAAGTGTGTTTTGTTTCGCTCATCCTTACATGCCTTTATTTACTGATCAAGCACATGACTGACAGCACAGTTCCAGCAGGACAGAGTTCACATGACATGCACAAAAAGTCAGTCAGTTGAGTTCAGATAGCTGCATGCTAACATGTGTGATTGGAAATAAAATAGAGCAGGAAAGAATGTACACGTCAGGCTGATCCTATGACCGTTATTTTTAGTGACTGTCTTTATATTGGTCATGAAACTCTGTTGCATGCTAGAACTGTAAGATGCAATGTGTCAGATAGGGTACATTCTGAAACGCTATAAACAAAACTTGAAAACAGACTGTGAAAAATCAGTGCATTGATTCAAGTGCCAGATCCTGGCAAAGATTGCGCCCAGTGAACACTTCCCCCAGTTGGGACCTTGCCCTCTCCAGGCACATGCTATTGTGCCAGATCAAGACAGGAGGAAATCATTGTAGCTCCATTTCTCAGAAGAACAGCCTTGGCAAATGAGTGACCTTTGCTCTAGAACAGTGTGAAACTCCAGCTTGCACAGATCACAGAAACTGATAGTATCTTCATAATACACCTGGTCCGCTAGATAACACAATCTCCATTGAACATCCTATAACAACTTGTTTCTGTTTGTCATGACCAGTTATGACCTTTAAATGTGAAAAATGAGGTCTGTCCCATAGTTTTACACAATAGCTGAAAGCACACACAAAAAAAGGTTCTTAATGATGACATTTGCTCATTTACAAATGCAGGCCTGAGACACTGCAATTTTTGTCCTTTCTGCTGATCCACAGTTCCACTGCATTGCAGTATATATCAAATCACTTTTTTGTAAGAAATTTATCAGTGACGTCACATTGTAGCAAACGTGCATGACACAGCTGGGACCGGAATTCACAGCAGATCTAGGGACAAAGGGTTATTGTCCGGGCTGTGTCCCAAAAACAGTGGCAAGACTTGGGAATCAGTCTCATGAAGAGTGCCCAGCATTGAGTGGTATGACAATAAGGCAGACAGAGCCAGAACAGAGTAATTGACAGACAGACAGGGCTATGAAAACGCACAGCCAAGGTTATCCGGTGCAAAAGGTGACTTAGCTTTCTCATTTTTTGTATAGTATTGCATTGTTCTCAGTCACATGCAGCCTACGATGACAAAGAGAGGAAGGAATAAAACAAAAGGAGCTCAATTATGAGCACTAAAAGTTTTTCACATAAGACAATTTAAACTTGTTCTACCAGCTGTAAATTATAACATCTGTACACTAGGACTGGCTGCACTTAGTAAGTGCACAGATATATTAGGATAAGGAGAGTTCTGGCAGGAATAGAATGTACCGAGGGAAAAAAATATCCTGGCACAGGACTTACATAACTAAGCATGTGTACCTCCAGCACTGGATTCGGGTAGAGTCATGCTCTGCCTAATTAAGAAAGTGACTGAATGCTAGACTGGAAAAGGACAGTCTGAAACTGGCTACAGTCACTGCTATTAAAACTGGCAAGAACAGACTGTATCTGCCATTTAGGACTTTTTTATTCACCAAATAACCCAACCCTGCATATTTATTAATGTAGCTGTGTTATACATTATATGCAGCCTTTGATCATTTTAATTCGGGCTCGAGAAGAAAAAGTTGGTGCCCCCCCTCAAATATTCATTAATCATCGCAAAAGCAATGTTTTGTTTGTTTTTTGCAATGTCTGCTGCCCAAGTCGTTTTAAGTTGTGGATTGATGCAAACCAATGCCGTTTGTGATAAACACAACGCTAAGAGGTTCTGCTTTTAAACGCCAGTCTCTTGTGGCGTCAGGTTACCTCTGTGGCTTGCGATGACAGGAAGTCAGACGACCGGAAGTCACGACGCGCGTGAAACGTCACGATGCGGTTGAAAGAGTGAAGTGATCCCTGAAATTTGCCTCTAGAAGCGTGATCACAAAACAAATAGCGAGAGATTACTTCCCCGTACTCTCTCTCTCTCTCTCTCTCACACACACTCACATAGTGTGTATGTATACTACCAGGCAAAAAAGTTTGGATTTGTTTTCTACATTCTAGGAGAACAATACTGACTTAAAAAAAAAAACTATGAAATAACACATATAGAATTATAGGTAATTAAGTAACAACAACAGTCAGTTGTTATTTAAAGACACAACGATCAGCTGTTCTGGAGTAAATCTTGCAAGAACAGTACAATATTATCTCAGCATACGAACGCTCCACCTCACGTATTTTCACCTTAAGAATTAAAATTTTGCAAGAAATTTGCCTCGGCATACAAAGCATTTTCGGCATGCAAGCAAACGTACCAAGCCGAACCAAAAAATGGCTAATCATTCCCAAGAATGATATCAAGGACAGTAGCAAGAAGAAAAGAGAACCACTTTCAGTTTTGTTTTTTAAAGCAGCCATAAATTAAGGTTACATGAGGTTTAATGTCTATTTATATCATATTTGACTTCATGTCTTTTCTAAATGTTTTTATATCCAAAAATATGATTATAGTGTTGGAAATTGGTAATATTGGTAATATTTTTGGGTGGCTGAAACGGATTATATATTTTTTAAATCTGATTTCACCTTATGAACTTGCCTCTGAAACAGTTTAAATTTGTATGCCAGGGTACCACTGTATTGTCAAGTGCATTTGCAGCACTACGATAAAACTAGCTCTTATGAGGAACATCTCAGGGGAGAAGTTCATTTAAAGTAACAAGCCTCAGAAATCACCAATTAACATCACCTCAGATTACAGCTGTTATGAAGGCTTTATGAAGGAATCTATGAAGGAGATTATTGCATATTTTGGATGCCTTCAGCATTGTTTTACAATGAAGAAAGAAAATGAAAATCAGGAAAGACCATGGAACTAGAAGGTGTTTGTTTGTGTGTGTTAGGGGCCCAAAAGATGTATACACACTTCAGC
>JAOTRS010000004.1:18899570-18923306 GCA_028565755.1 Dinotopterus cunningtoni
AGGAGTGATTGAGGGACTGTATGGGGGGGGGGGGGGGACTCGAAAAATCGTGAGAACGTACGAAAAAGAGGGAATGTGGTGAATGCAAAAACGGTGGCTGTGTGCTTAACCCGTGCATCCTGCACTTATATTTACTTCATATAACACACTCAAATTAGTGCATAATATATAAAAATTATTAATTTCTGTTCTATTCCAACATGCGCCTTTTCATGTCGGAGCACCATAGACACACACTCACACATTAATTTATTGATGTTAACAATTTAAAGTAGCTAGTATCATGTTTTTGGTAAGTAGGGAAAAAAAGAGAACCCAGAGGAAATTACATGAATGTCAATAGAACATGCAAAACTCCACACAGAGTTACTGTCTTGAGCTCAGCTGGGCAAGGGTCAAAAGTTTAACACAGTTAGTAACTTGACTACAATGTGCAAAAGTTAGCTGGCTAACTAACAGTTACTGACAACAAACTATGCATTCACTAAAAACACTGTGATGTTTTTGATTATGAGAATCAACTATGAATTACATTGTCTTCGGTCATTGACTTGAAATCTTTAAAATACCTCAGAAGTTTATTCTTATCAAAAGCTAAGCACTAGATCTTGATTTAGCTGCTATGTTTCTCAACTAAGCAGAAACCAAATATGTTTGTACAAATGTGGAAAGATAGTAGCCAGGGTTAGTGGGAAATTAGGCTGAAAAATAAAAAAAGGAATGTAAACATAGCTAGCAGAAATGATTCCACATAGCCAGCTAGCAGAAATAGGTGTTATTTAGCTTGCTAGTTCATTTTTTACTGATATGCTAACAACAACAAAATCAGTTGTTGCAGCAGTTAATTTATGCCAAAAAAAAATAGTAGTTTATCTAAGCTGGTTCGTGGGTTAGCATACTTGTTTAGCTAGCGATTTGTTCATGTAGCAGCTCAGCATTATTGTGTGATTACAACAGAACTGTTAAATATACAGATTAAAATACAACTAGATAACCTATTCTCTAGATACAGCCATCTTAACTTATTTTTCCTTATTAAGCAAGAACAGAATTTGCTACAATAGCTAGACAGCTAATGATCAGAGAGAAGGTGTTTTTTTTTTCTGGGCAGTGAATTCATGCTTGAGATTGAGATTCATTTGGGCTGTGGTGTGAGCGTGTTAAACAGGACACGAAAGCGTGAATCTCATGACAAAAGCGTGAGATTTACAAAGCCCTGTAATATGCTAGACCTTAAGGAGACAATGTACTTTTCTTTGTGCACATCCTGTTAACATGACACTTAAAATTCCCAGCCTTACTCATTAGAAAGCTCAGCCACTGAGTGATAGTTATGATAGCAGCCTTAGATAACCTCCCCCTGGAGAGTTACCCTGAGAAAGTCTGGAGTCAGTAGCATCAGGAGATTAACATGACTGGCCTAATTACTCAGACCTCCTGCTGGGGTAGCACACTGACAGCTGGAAGTAACTGTACCCACAAAGCTAAAATATTATTAGAACTTGGACAGCTGGTCTACAGTTAACTAGCCCTCAATCACTGTAACAAAGACTGACTCAACATCTTATTTTCACATTATTCCTATTGGCCTATTTTATTGACACCCAATGCCGAAGTGCTGAAAATAAGTATGCACATAGTTGATGATAATAGTTCCTTAGGGCACAAGGCAGGGTACACCTTGGACAGGATGCCAATCCATTGCAGGGCACACACATATACACACTCACTACGGGCAATTTGGAAACACCAGTTAGCCTAATCTGCATGTCTTGCATGACTGTGGGAGGAAACCCAACAAGCACAGGAAGAACATGCAAACTCCATGCACACAGACCCGAGCCAGGAATCAAACCCTGGAGGTGCAAGGCGACAGTGCTAACCGTTACACCACCCTGCTGCCCTCTTGGTAATAACAATTTATTCTATTGTAATTTAACAATTATTTAAATATAATTTTTATTATTTCTATAAACAAACAAAAATACTGCCCTTATTATTTAAAAATACATTTGAACACATTATCTGTTCAATCTGAATAACAGGTTTGTATTTATTTCCGTTACTAATCCACAAACACTATTAGTGGTAAAGTACAACTAATTAACAATACAACCTTTAATTAAACAAAATGTGATTTCCAAAAAACCTCCTCCACATGAATGCAATGTCTTTATAAACTTGTGTTAACATGGTGTTATGCATGCAATTGCATGCATACCTTTAAATGATGTTTGTGCTATAATTTATTCTGACATACCATGGCTTTCAAAAAGTAAAAACTACCATTATATCGCTTTATACTCTCCTGCTACACTAATGCACTTATTTCAGTGTTTTACTTGGATACCATCAAGGTAAAAAGTTTTCTTAATACACCGGGGCCATGATCGGACCTGTTTCATATCTGAAATGCTAGCCTCCCAGGAACTCCTTTAATGGCCCAAATTTGTGGAAATAACTTAAAATGAGGTCAGGGGATGTGGCAATATCTCCCAGTTGAGTTTATGTAATGTCCAAGTTGTACTGAGATCGAAGTCTTCTGTAAATGACAAGCGGTTTTATGCTTTTATTACATGTCCCAGTTTGACAACTCTTAAAATATTTTGCTAAAAATTTCCCAAAAGTTAACATATAACAGGGTGGGTAAAAATTAACTCAGCATTAAAAATTTATAATAAAGTCCCTTTTTAATACAAATTTATTGAAACAAGTTGTACATTTACTTTATTACTTTATATTTTATAAAACTTAAAACAAATCTTTACATTTCAACGTATGCACTGGTGGAGTCAACCAGATACCTCAAACAGCCATGAGTGGAATGCACAGACTTCTAAAGGAAGTCAATTAGGATATTGCTGAGAACCTCTGAATCTGTCTCCACGTCCTCCAGTCTATGAGGATTTGTCCTGTACACCTCCTCCTTTATGTAGCCCCACAGTTAAAAAATCACTTGGAGATCTGGACTTCTTGGAGGCCATTCATGAGGTCCATGTCGTCCCAGCCAATGTCCTGGAAAATGCTGTTCTAACCACGCGCGCACAGTAAAAGCAAAATGGGGTGGTGCACCATGGGTGGTGCTCCAGTGATACTAAAAGTTCTATAGCCATTAAATATTACCTGGTTAATTTTTACCCACCCTGTATATTTGTTATATTTTTACAGCCTACTATGACTGGCATGAGAACACACGCAGATGCAGTGTTCGTGTACGCCCAGTTTGGATCACTATAATGCATTTATATTGAGCCAATTTTCAGGCATTAAAAAAGCTTGAGTTAAAGTCCAAAAAAACCTGAATACAGGTCTACAAAAGGAGAGGGTGTATGCAGTAGGAGAGGCTACCTCCACCCCATACCACACAAGCAGTTTCCCAGTACAACAGCTCAGTCTTAGAAGGACTCTGTGCCTGCCCTTTATCTATGTTGTTTTTCTTTCCTGGAACACTACACGGACTTCTAAGAATTGGCTCTATTGCACTTAAGCTCACATGTCTGAAGCTTAGCATGATTTATTAAGCACGTTATAATCACATGTGTGCATTTTTCTACAGATTACATGAGCAAAGTTAACCTTTGCAGACAAACCACAAGCAATACACTTCCCATTTTAGTCAATATAGCAAAAAAGTCAAATATGTGTTTATATGCATTTAGGTGCACATGCATTCAGCATACCGTGTGTATACATGCATTTTAGTTTTGTTGTTCTGGGCTGTCCTGTGCAGCTCCTCTAATTGTTGTTTGCTTCACAGAATTATCATTCTTTCATTCATATCTGATTGTAAGGCTAGGTTTCATTAAGTAACTTAAGAAGACATAATGCTCTGATTAAACCACAGTGAATGGGGAAAAAGTCATGTGCCAGTATTGCTTTAGACCCACGTGCATGTCTTAAAGCTGAGGTGAACAGACTGCAGTCTGACTCCACGTGGCCAGTGGGGTGGGGGGGGAGGCTACGCGGTAGCCCAGCAAAGAGGCCCAGAGCACAGCTTCTACCTTTGTCAAAATGAAGCGACTGCAGTGAGGGAGGAGGGGAAATAGAGGCCCTGGGGTTTGAGAAAAGACCACCAGCTTCTGAGAAGACACTGACCCCAGGTTCACAGCTCGATGTTAACCCCACCTGTTTGTCAATAGGGTTTGACGAGCCTATCCTAATGTGTGCCTCTGGCTTACAACAGACTCTCTGCAAGCAACAGACTCTCTGCAAGCAGGGAAAGCTGCCACCTGGGACCTGGAAACAGGAAAAAAAAAATTAGATTCCACCATAGAAAACACAGATAAGATAAGACATCTATTCTAGGTAGCACAGTGCACGGAAGCTGCAAGGTAAACTCTATGTGTATTTGTCAGGGTGTGAGCGTGTTTAAAACGGGTGGAGGTTAAATAGGATTCTCAGCTGAAATAATTCCTGTTCAGACATCAATAATCCACCAACAGGGTTATTCCTTTTAGCTGGAAAAACAAATGAAATGACTCATGGGAAAGCTTGGTGGAAAAGTATGAAAGCTGATAAAAACAAGTTTTTCCATACGGCATGCTTATACTAATACGAGTAGGAGGACAAACAAGTCTTCTTAAATGGTCAGCAGTTATTAAATAGGGTTATACAGTAGACTGTCATGGTAAGATCATGTTAATGAGGTCTCAGATTATAGAAAAGCAGCTGCAAGTGTGATTCTTGTAAACTTCTGTAATGTTCCCAGGGGAAGTACTTCAACCACAAGCCTAACCTCACACCTCTTAAGCACCTGTGAGACTCAGCACAATGTTCAGGGAAACGTGCCAGCAAGATGCTGATTTCATGACTTCATGATAAGATCTGAAGAAAAATTGATTTGAATGCAAATATGTACATAATATGACAACTCTGCAAACCTTTACGATCATGCTTCAGATAGTCAGCAAAATGCCCAAAGCAAATGCAACAAGGTTTTAAACCTTTTGAACTGCTGGTGTTAGGTTAGACGACCGTGAAAGATAAAAAAGAAAAGAAAAAAGACTAAACGAAGGCATAATGTAAAATGTTTACTTCCACTGATGAATAATTAACATAATTAGAAGTTTACAGATTCACATACATTTACAGGTCTTGTGCATGATTGGTGGCAAAATGATTTGTAAAAAAGAGATGGTTTTTACTTGTCAATATGACCTTTCTGTGTGTGTGTGTGTGTGTGTGTGTGTGTGTGTGTGTGTGTGTGCACGTGCATGTTCTGATGTGCCATGTCATTCTGACCAGGGAGGCTCCTTTCTTGTGACAGTCCACTCGTGCTTCTTGTCACACAGGAAATAGCATGTGTGTGTGTGGTGCTTTTCTTTGAACAGAACGAGAGTTTCATGTGATTTTTGCGGAAAGGCATTGTCTTGATCATTCTGATAATTCTGCAGGATTCTAATTCACACACCTAAAAGCCATATATCAGCACATACACAGGAGCTTCATGTAAAAGAGTTACACTTGATTTCCCAAGAGATGATTATTTAGAGTGAGTCTGACACCAAAAGTTTTTTTTTTTTTTTTTTTTTTAAAGCATCATGGAAAAGGAATAGTGGAAAAAAATAGATATATTGGGCTTAAAGTCTGTCAGCTGATAAAGCTCATTTTCCATACTGCATGTCAACACCATGTCCTGAGGAGAAGAGGAACAAATTGATAAATGACTGGAGGCGTGATTGCAGAGGGATTACCCCATCACCTGTAAGCGTAATTCTTGTAAATATCAGTAGTAATCTCAGGGGAAAATACTTTTTCACTTAATATACCGAGGGGTTTCTATTTTCATCTTTCACACTGACTTTGCATCAATATACAGCCAGCTTGAAGAGAATGAGCGAAAACGATTGCATAAAATGAACATGAACTATTTTTCTTTCTCACATTTCTCTATTTTATGCTGTTTACGCCCTTGCCCAAATATGAGCTTACAAATGCAAATGTAATTATGCAATGCTTCATGAATGCAAATGTTTAGTTGTTTCTTGGTCTTCCTTTCATTTTCGCAAGTTTTTTTTATTTTATTATTATTGTTAATTTACACATTTTTTAAAAATGCTTTTTTTGACGCATCGCATTTTGTGAATACAGTAAATGTAGTACAATACACAAAGGCTGGCAGATGATGCAATGTGAGACCCGGTCTGCTCAATTTCAACAGACTTACAGCAGAGGGAGGGAAAAGAAAAAGAATTAAAGGAACAGAGCACCATACAACAGATGGCAGTTCATTCTCACATTTATCCATTTGCACAGACTATGTATTTAGTGACACATACTACACATAATTTTTTTTTTACCTTCATATATTATCGAGATTAAGATTCAATTCAATCATATGTACAACACAGTGAAATTATTTTTTCGCATATCCCAGTTAGGAAGCTGAGGTCAGATCACAGGGTCAGCCAGGATGCAGCACCCCAGAGCAGATGGGGTTAAGGGCCTTGCTCATGGGCTCAGCAGTGGAAGCCTGGAGGTGCTGGGGCATGAACCCACGACCTTTAGATCAGTAACCCAGTAACCCACAGCCTTAACTGATATTCTTAGTTTTTTGTTGCATTGTGGAAATAAAGATTAAGAATTGGCTTGTTACTACTCTTTAAGACAATCTAATTAAAAGTGTGCTCTCATGCTGACATCTTTGCATCCATTGGTGCTCAGAATCAATGTATATTATAAACTGCACCTTTTACAGATCAAACAAAATCTACTGTATTTGCTATCAAGGGGTTACAGTTTACAGAACAGGTATCTATCGTGCTTTGTATTATAGTTTTGTTTCATATATCTATTGTCCTGCACTCATTTTATTGTTGCGCATTTACACTTTATGTAGTCTTGTGCTTGTGTTGCACCACGATCCTGGAGAAACAGTGCTCTGTTCCAATGTATTTAATGTGATGACAATAAAAACCTCTTGACTTGACTTGATTGGTTTGGTTTTATAGTTAAAAAAAAAAAATACTTTTGAGATGCTGCAGTTGAACATCACCAAGGGTTGTTAAAACAGTGTCAGATGAAAATCAAACTTCCTGGGCCTGCACACTTTCTTATCAGGCCACACACAAGGAAAAGCTCTTGTTGTAACTGTAAAATATGATGATGAATCATTGATGCTTAGATGTCGTACCCAATTTCTTAGTCTCTGACTAATTTTGGGGCTCTGAAATCAAGCCCATCACCCTTCCTACATTTCCTACTCATGTAGTGTGTCAATGTGACTTTCTCATTCTGCAAGTCATTACTAAGGTTCTGATCTTTCCAAGCATGTTTCATTTTCCCGACCATGAAATCTAATTATAAGTAGAGTGATGAGAAAAAGCCATCGAGTACCCGAGAGAAGATCAAGTGCATCTACTGTCATGTGCAGCAGATCCATGAATCTGGTTTATTATTGATTTCTTTGTGTAGGAGGCCCTGGACCAGCACAGTGATGCACAATTTAAGCACAATTATATATATTTTTGTAAATAATCTATATTGACTATATTTTACCGTACATAAATTATTTAGTACGGTATGTCATATCCAAATAGTTGTTAAGAACAGCAAAAATAAACAACACCATCATCATGATACCTGCTTTTTACACAGTATAATAATAGCTTTACTTTTTCAGCCTCTGGACCTTTTTGCAGAACAGGAACACTCCTTAGCACCACTCATCTAAATTTCCTCAATGATTTCTTTTTTTTTTTGTGCTGTGTGACACAGTTACAAAATCACATCCTAGATAGCAGTCATGATTTGACATGTTGGAATCTGGCAGGGATCTTTCCAGGTGAAAGGTTATGTACTGTGTGAGCCTAGTCTGAGAGCAATCGTCTGGTGTGCACACCACTACATTGTGAGCATGTCATTTTAAAGGGTCAGTGATTCTGAGATTTCGAAAGCTGGATAGAGAGATTAAAAACTTGATCCAGTGTTTTTTAGTGGAATTTTGTTAAAACCATTAATTAAATCAACATCTTGTATAATAATTATTGCTGATTGTTCTGGAGACTCACACTCTCACCGTCTATTATCCCATATACATGGTGGCGAGGGCCTGAAGCCTATCCCAGGAGACCCTATCCCAGAGCACAAGGAGGGGGTACACCCTGGACAGAGTGCTAATCCATTGCAGGGCACACACATACACACACTCTCACTATGGGCAATTTGGGAATGCCAGTTAGTCTAATCTGTATGTCCTTGGACTGTGGGAGGAAACCTGGAGCACCCGGAGGAAACCCACAAAGCACAGAGAGAACATGCAAACTCCATGGAAGTGAGAATCAAACCAGGCTGGGATTCAAACCTGGATCCTGGAGGTACAAGGCCACCATGCCTCCTCCTGCTGTTCTGGATAAATATATCCAGATATAAAAATATATTCATGCCAAATCTGACTTGAATAATTTCATTCTGGCTAAAAGCCAGCAAGTGTCGATCAAGTAAAGGCCATTGCATTAGTACAAACAACAATGTCAAGGGCTTCTCTTTTTCTTTAGGTCACCCTATTACTCAGGCTCTCATGACCAGTGACTCCTTGACCTCGCTAATGACATTTGTTACTGATGACATGGTTAGCATTTACAAGCAGTTTTTCCCTCAAATGGCTGTAGGAATCATAGCAAAGGCGTTCAAAGTCAGGAGGAAACCCCCTTTATGAGGTGGTTCCAAGAGTCATCGTTCTGGAAAGCTCTCAATAGCCATATAAGGCAGAGCCATGGACAATAGAAGACTGAGATAAAGTCACCCAAGCAAGGACAATGAAGTCAGTTGAGAAGCTGAGCTGAGGTCATGTGTCTCTACGCACAGTGCTTAATTACTGTAATCTCCTCCCAAAGCTGAAATTGTCGCCAATGCTTTTTTTTTTTTTTTTTCAGCACTGAGGTCAGTTGCACAGATCACAGTCTGACATCACGGAGGAAACCGAGAAGGCGCATGGTCTTGCAAACACATAAACACAAACACTCACTCATACACTTCCTGCTTAATTCCTGACTTCCTGGAAAAGCCCAGCCCTGGTTGCTGGAAATGAAGACTGCAGAGGGAGAACAGCAGAACACAAGCAGTGTGTGTATGTGTGTGTGTGTGAAGAAGAGAGAATGATGAGCTCATGTGATTGGTGAGTAAGAGCATGATCTCACTTTCAGACAAGCACTGCTTGTGATTGGAGGACAGCAATATGCCGACTGGTCACAGCAGCTAATCAGATGGAAGGATGCGGATAGGCTGAGCACGAGCGATATATGAGTGCACATGACGTAGGCAGGGGTCACGCGGTTTGCTCACGATGCCTGTAAACCCGCAGTTCCCTGCCAGAATTGTCAATCAGGCCAAGCCGTTTTTCAACCATTTTCACACATTAATGTTTACACAACAGAGGTGCATGCCTGTCCTTAACCTGGGCATATCAAAAAGAAAACAGTCAACCATCTCACCCACCGCCCCTGAGTTGTGGGAGGAAGAAAATAAACAACATGTTCTCAAGGAAAAAAAGGACCAGAGTCATCTATATTGAACTGTTTTTGTCTAAACATTTCTGCTGATGTGTAACCCATTTAAGGTTTGCAGACTGGATTTGGCCTGATTGTTGCATTTGCGATGTTTGTTTAGTCATAATTGCATGGGAGGATGGTGTGTCTGTCATAATACAAATATAATACTATATACAGTCAAGAGAGTAAATGTGTCACCATATTTGGGCAGTGGTAGCTCATTGGGTTAATGGTTTGGGATACTGATTAGAAGGTCAGCAGTTTAAGTCCCAGCTTCATCAGGCTGCCATTGTGGGCCCTTGAGCAAGGTCCTTAACCCTGTCTGCTCCTGGGGCGCTGCATCATCATGACTGACCCTGCACTCTGATCCCAGCTAGAAAATGCGAAGAAAAGAATTTCGCTGTGCATAACATGTGACAAATAAAGGCATTAAGTAAAAATGTAACTAAATTTGGTTATGATGCTCAGATTTTTAATACATTACATCTACAGAATAATGTCTTCTCTTCAACTGTAGAAGCAAAAATACTAAAAGTCAACATACAGTATATTTTTAATGTATGTTACTTGGGAAGCTCATGTCATGTCACATATCCTTGATATCAATGTTCAGAATGTTTATGTGTATAATATACATGTCCTATGTCCTTAAAAGTGGTCCACCTGTAAGTACAGTATAACTACTGTTTCTAGTGTGGAATTATGGAAATCTCGGTTTAATCTCAGATTACAGATATCCAGCATTCATGAACTATCACGCATTAAAAAATTATCCCTAATTAAAATGGTATTACAAAAGAATTTCTCAAATTCTGGATTAAAGAAATTGTGGGAGGAAATTGTACATTTTAATTCCATCAGACTAGATTCTTGTTTTATCTGGGATGCAAAGTTAAAAATATTTGATTAGATGATGCCTTATTTGCATGAATAAACTTACATGTTTTAATTCCAATTCTTCAATACAAAAATATCTACATTAAAAATGATTAATGATTGATTGTGATAGCTATTTTTATAATTGTTACAAACTTTCATAATTGTAACCAGATTTACACATGAGTTGTTTGGTGATCTGCAAAATTTTCCCTATACATGACCAGCATGAGCTCCTCACTTGACCATGAAGGATGATCCTGTGATCATGTGATCATAACCATAAGCCACTATACAGGATGAGCTCATACTGACACTGGAGTTCTGCAGCTGTACTGTTTTTTTTCATCATCAGCACATCTGCATTAATATTTAAATGACTAACATTCTTGATTGTCAGTGTTGCATTGCTTTGCAAAGCCATTTAATGAATCTACAAGCTCAGGGGCGGAAGTCTTGAACTAGTGAGGGGTAAAACCAAATCCCACAAATGTTAGAAACCCACTGCTGGTTGACTTTAGGCAAAGTCCTCTCTCCATTGTATGTCGGTTTGGATCAAAGCGTCCACCAAATGAATAAACGTAGTGCAATGCTTCAGAAACAAAATTAAGATGTTTAAGCCACATGAAGGCTGACTGTGAATAAAAAACGACAGACGCTATTTTTGATGCAGGCCATGTCTATTATGTGGTTGAGCTTATTGAGAGATTAATAGCCTATGAGCAGGGCTGCTTGTGGTGAGCTTTGCAAAGTACACAGGGACATACACATTTCTAGTCAAGATATGTATAGAACAAGGTAATTTATTCTGTCAGTGAGAAGTCTGAAAGTTTTTAGGCTTACTTTGGAGGCGGGGTTGGAAAGTGAAGAGATGTAGGAAAGAGAGCAGTAGCTGCATTGAGCATATCACTACAACTTTTTTAAACTTACTCAGAATGATGCCCATATACAGCCTACACACAGCTAAAGAAAGTGCACTAAGTAAAGAAACAGTAACCAAATTGGACCGCCTTAGATCAGGATCAGTTACAGAGACTAGTTCCTAAAGTAAGAATAAATCATGGTCACAGTGATGCCAGCAGTTCTTCTTCCAAAGATCCAAGAACAGCCTCTATGACCTTTCAACATAGATGTGATCACAACACCATCTGTCTAGTCACCCCTCGTGGACTGATACATCATCTATCATTATATGATTAAATGCAATATAAATCTGAGCATGTTGGCTAGTGGTAAGCACTGTTACTTGAACCTCCAGGGTTGTGGGTTCAATTCCTGCCTCTGGTGTCCGTGTGTAGAGTTTGCCCGTTCTCACTGTGCAAGGTGGGTTTCCTCTGGGTAATCAGGTTTACTCCCACAGTCTAAAGACATGCAAAGGAGGTTAATTGCCAATTCCAAAATTGCCCATAGTGTGTGAGGGTGTGTGTGCCCTCCAGTCAATGTGCAGAGCCTCAGTGAAAGCCTTCACATGTAGCTTGTACTCTGGAACAGCAAGTTGTAAGGTTAGATAATAGCAACATTTCTTTCTGTTTAACTAAAGGTCATATGGTATCTACTGTAGCTATATTAGGCGATGTTAGGTGACTAACTCATTCAACAGGTTATGTGTGTAGAATATAACACTGCAGAATAAACACAGTTACACCACAACACGGCTGATGCACACACAAAGTGTTTGATCAGGAAGAGAGTATGCGCCGACTAGTTAATTGTAGGAAACAATTAACATATTGTTTTTTTTTTCCATATACATGCACGTGCAGATTTATTGGTTTGTGCAATAGTGTGATTTTTATCCGTATATCATTTCTGTAATATTGATGAATATTGCATGCTTGGGCTGGATCCGGTCTGGAATCTGCATAGACCCTTGGTGCCATTGCTATTTAGGTATATGGCTTAGTGTGCATTGTGTGGTTTCTATTCCAATCTCGGCTCTCTTTCAGGCACGAGATTAATGCACACACTGGGGCAGCAGCTCAAACCACTTTATGAAATGCCCTTGCTCAAGTAGCTTGCAATAACATTTTTCTACAATAGAGGGCAAAATTTTAAAATATCATTTAGTTGTAATCGTTCCCTGTCTAACACTAAGCAAATTAAACTTTATGCACGCTGTTAGCATAAAGCACATCAAATAAACTTAAGCAAATAAATCAGAGAGTGTCTGGAATGGTTCAGTGATTGAATGCAGTATTTATAAGAGCTTGTACACTGAAACCAACATGCTCATGCTTACGGATTTATAAGAGTCTGAATTACTGTTTGTATTACAGTAAAAGATGCAAAGGTATTTAAAGCGTAGGTTAGTTTCTAACAATTTTATTCATATAACATTGTCTATATTAATGGAATTGTCTTACCATTGCAAAATGTAAGACTGATGATCAAGTTTAAAATTTTGCACACACAGCATTAAAACCCAATGGAGCAGAATAACAATTTTAAATTGTATTTATTTTGATCACAAGCTTTGTGATCCAGTGTTGCTACAAGAGTTGGGAAACAGGCAAGAAAACAGTATTTAAGAATACATTTTTTACAAATCCTTCAGGAAAAAAACTTTATAATCCGAGAGAAACAATGTCTCATACCTATAATTGCTGATCTGGAACCAGCTGTTGTAATGATAAAATATCAACTCAGGATGACAAACCTGATCTGGGAACAGCTCTTAGGGAACTAAAAACCACTAAAAGCCCTTCCTGGAGTCTCAGCACTCTCTCTGTCAGCTTGCTGGTCATGTGATACTGGGCATCCAGCCAGCTCCCACACACTTCACACACAAATCAACCGCAACCATCCTTAGGCTGTTTGGAGATCTGGGAAAAGAACACAGAAAAGAGCTGAGAGGCATGTCTTTTACACAAACAGACAAGGGAAGGGCCTAGAAATCCATGAGATGGTGTATGTTTTGCTCAGGGCTCTGGATTTTCATTCTCCCACAGTCGACAGCTAACGTTCCCACATTTTGCAGCTTTTCCTCAGAAAAAGCTGAAGGTGGTTCAGGAAACGAGAGGGTGGTGAATAGTAGGGAGAGAAATTTCTCACCATTAGTGGGGGCCGATGCACATCCTCGTGGGAAATAATGACAGAAACAGAAAACGAGTGAATAATGTTGATAGACTGTTCTGAATGATAATGGTAGTATTCAGTATGCTCTGTTTAGACCCTTTTGATTTAAATTAGCATTGTAAATGTTCGAAATGAAATGAAAGTTATTTGTGAGCACAGTGAATAAATCTTACCTTTAATCTTATACATTTTTCTCAACACTACAATTGCTTCTATGAAACCGGATGGCATGTCACCCATACTTCCCTTCCCTTATGGTGAATGCAAGTCAACCATCCCTTTTCCTGCCCTTCATTCTCAGAGTGTTTAGCATACTTGCAGCCCTGCTGAGCCTTGTTTGTTTCCTTTACTTTGAGCACATGCTGCATGCAAAAATGCATAGCTTTCTCAATAGCAGTGCAACAAAAAGCATTGGAGTCAGTCACGCTAATCTAATGAATGGCGTTGCTAATTTTGATGAGGCATATATTTACAAGGATTACAACACCATGCATAGTTACTACAATACCAAAACCGTGTGTACTTAATTCTTTGTGCTTTTCACCAAAGTACAAAAGCTGTATCGTCAAAACCATAACAACAACGAAACAGGTTGTGACCCAGTAGTCTTTTTTCTTGCTACCACAGGAGGAATGCAGATGCCTCCCACCCTTGTTGAACCATGAGGCTCCTCTTTGGGTGTGACAGCCGGCTCTCCAATGGAAAGAAGTTTGGGAACCCGTTCCTCTGGGAAAAGAGCAAGAGAGACAAGTCAAGCAGGCTCAGCAGAGAACACCGACTTTCACCTGCAGGCAGAAACTGCACATTCAAAGGAAAAGGAAAAAAAAAAACACAGACAGGCACACAAGGGAAGTTTTTATTTAATGAAATATAATAAGTGTGTGATAATATGAACACCTACGGGCATTGGCACTAAAATGAGACACTTGTTCTTCACAGGACAAAATGAAATTTGATCGTGTTTTTAAAAATATTTTCACTGCATGCAATCAAAACATACTGTACCTGTATTCTTCTAGGAACATTCACAATGCTGGCAGTTTGGAGGTGAGCAAGTTCAGGGCCTACTGTAGCAGTACCATGAAATTATTGTGGACTCCTCCTGGAGTTGAGTTTGGACAGTTTAAGATCAAATGCTTACCTGAGAATGTTGAAATATATTGCTGCATAACGTGTCGTTTATGACCTCTGACCTTCCGAGAAAATACCAAAATGCCCCTCAACTCAGAAATCTTATTTAGGATCTCAGGGCGATCTCCTCAACTCTGAGTTTAGAACGTGACATCAAATTAGCATGATTGTTTACACCATCAACAATAAATAAAGTAGCACTTTTGAACATCATTTTAATCTATTATAACAGATATATAAGTGTTTGCTTTAGATTGAACATCGAATCAAATAAAAACATTGAATGCTTTGCTGTTTTGAGGAGTATAATATACATTACATATCACACCTACAGTATCTAGCTAGCTCGTTTCTAAAAAAAAAAAAAAATAGAGGCATATTTAATTCTCACGTTTTGTAGCTCAACTGCACTGAGGTGAAACATGATGTAATTCTGAGCTCTTAGTCAAATGCAGAATGCAGCCTGACTATAAAACTGTATATTCTTTTAATATAGAGCCTTTTTCAAACTATTAGAAAATATTCAAGTTAGTCATATGTTTTTGTAAAATGCTGAAATAATAATGTAGTTAAAAGAATGTTAGAATGAATTACTCACACATCATTTGTGGTTGGAGAAAACTAAACCTTCAAGAAATGTTTTGATGATAATTCATGTTCCTATAGCTGCAACAGTTGCATAAATATTCATTTTGAGAGATTGGGGGTCTGAGAGATTTGGGCTTTTACTACTTAAAGTCCCTAAAACTGCTCAGGAAACTTTCGAAACTTTGCACTAAAACAATATCCTGGTCTTTGTCAAATGTATACAGTAGTTACATCAGGTTCCAAGTATACTCTGTTTTTTTTTGTTTGTTTGTTTGTTTGTTTGTTTTTTTGCTGAACCTGTTCATGTTTAATCTTTGTCCTTTATAATCTTTTACTTCCTTCTTAACCTTTCACTACAGTCCCCAGAGACGACGCTTTTTCTTTTTCAAGAAACTCTTGACAAAGGCCAGTAAACAAAGCTCCCACAGCTTTTCTCCACATACAGTACATTTGACCTTTAATATGTTTTCATCTGGAACAACTGATTTTAAAGGTATGGCCCCTAATTTGCTTAAGATGTGATAGTATGTTTTCTCTCGGAGCAGTTAGACAAATTATTTCCTTGAGGGATGACTATTGGGGAATTCTGTCGATAAAACCTTTCCCTGAGGACATCGATTTGCATGTGACTATACACACACCTGCACACACTCATTTCATTTCATAAAAATACACACAGACTGATACAGACACCCACACTTACACTAATAAGGCTCTCTATATGCTAGTGAAACTGTTGAAACTTCCATGTGGCCTCAATCAATGCGTTTCAAAATTGCTACGTATTTCCCAGCATCGGCTGACCACAGATCAGTATCTTTCTATCAGTGTCTTGCTGTGTGCCTAAATGTCACCCAAACTTCACTGAGCAGCTCTTTCAGCTCTGAGCCAGTTTATCTACACACTTCCTGTTAGCGTAACGTGCATGTCCGGGAGTTACGTCCAAGCATTCTGGCAGTTTCTAAAGCAGAGAGGTTGTACGAGTGGCATGGAGTGTGTGGGAGAAGGAGAAGAAAAAAAAACAGCAGGTACAGGCCAGCTCATTCTCATGCTGAGGCTCTGCAGGTGCTACACACTTGTTCTTCCTGGCAGCTTTCTACCAGTACTCTCTGTCTCGTTCTTTCAAACTAGCCCATTGCTTCTTTTCCAGCTCAGTCTAAGTCTGTGGCCGAATAATCCTTCGACTCTATTTTAGCATTCGGATAAGATTACAAAAGCCAGGACTGTTTCCTGTTAAATACACAGTGTTGAGAGACTTAAGCATGTAAATAGAACACCGGCTGCAGCTGATTGGGAAACCACATTCATTTGTTTATCGTCTTTCCTCTTTTATTTTTGGTTCATTATTTTAATCAGTCTGGTTAAAATAATTTGATGTGCATATGAGTGTTCAAGGCCTGAAAAAAATGAACTTTAGTCAGGATGATAAACTTCTCTTTAGTAAAGAAATGCACAGGAAATGATTGAAATGCAATCAACTAATCAGTGTATCATTAAAGAGTTTCAGAGGTAAACAGCATTTTAGTTCTAAAGTTTTCCCTGAAAAGCATGATTCGTATAACTGAGGTTGTTGCCGGACAAGAGACTGAGTCAGAGCACAAAAACAAGCAGGGCGCGAGAGAGAGCGGGAGACAGCTTGTGGGGGGAGAGAGAAGCACATGATGCTGTCAGTGACAGAGCACATGCTCTCCTCTGCATGACCATATTTGGCCACAGGAGGGGCTTGTGGAACAACCAGGAAGTGGTGGGTCACTTGAGATATCACGTGACTTCCAGTAGAATTCGGAAAGCCCTTCCTCACTAAGCCCCCCTCCCTCCATAGCTCTGTGGCTTCAGCTCTCGCATGCGCTTTCCTACAATGCACACTGTACCAAGTGTAATTTGTACCTCTGTGTCATCAGAACAATTTATTGATTAGTCGATGAGTTGGAAGAAAACGAAGCGGCTTTCAAAGCAGCTGCAATCGGATCACTAATATATGCGGCTATCGGGTTACTGGCAGCTCGGACTGCACTGTTAAGCAATGTAATGCAATAAAGTGGAAGCCTGTAACTCTGAGGAATACCAGTAAATGACATCACATGCAGATTGTCCATCTGTGAGAGCATGAGGCCTGCAGCAGTACATTGGAATAAGGCTGTAAAATCAGCTGTGGATCAAAAGTAAAGCATCGAAGCATGAAAAACAAAAAAATTCTCACATTAACCCTATCAGATGTACCACCGTGTCAGCAAGATGATAAATCTATTTTATTCTATTTTTAAATATCACGACATCCCACTTCTTTGAAATGGAAAGATAATATTTGATTGTGGTGAAACTGCATTAAATATCAAGCTCTGATGTATATCATCAAAAGGCTGACATTTAAATAAAGGACTGTTTATTAACATTATTTACTCTATTAATCAGGCTTACTGTACTTGCAAACCAATACCAGAAGGTTGTTGGTTTCTCAATTCTGATTGGCAAGATGTTTTTTTTTTTTCTACAGCAGATGCTCTATCAGTAGTAATGACCAGTTTATATCAGTCTATTTACTGTAATAAATTATAAGTTAGCATTGTATTAAAACAAACTACAAATTCTGTGAAATACTTAAAAAATACGAAAGGAAAAGCTCCCCTTGTGTCTTGACTTTCAGCAAGATGGAGCTCCATGCCACATAGCAAAATCTGTGAAAAGCTGGCTAAGTTACAATAGTATTCAGCTTCTGGAGCCATGGTCTGGGGCATCTCCAAACCTAAACCCAATAGAAAATTGTTGGACAAAGAAGGCAATAGCAGTCACAAACTGTCGTTTGCTATTGCCAAAGAGACATTCAGAAAGCAATCGAGCAGACATGGATTGAGCAAGTGACACTAGAGACTGCAGACATCTTTTTGACTCTATTTCCAGCAGAGTAAAGCAGGTTTTAAAGAATAAAGGATGTCAAACTTAATATTAATATTGATGTATAGCAATATAATTGCATAAAATAACAAATTATTCTTATTATATTGCTTGTCATTATTTTTTATTTTAAAAAAATTTGAGAATTTTCTTAATACATTTGACTTTCCACTGTGGGTGACGGTACTCGATGTGTGATCCGATTTTGACATTGGCATCATTGACTTCAGTCGGACTCGAGCCCTTGGGCTTGGAAAAGCTTGATACATTTTAAAAACTAAAGGTTATAAATCATACATTTACAGTGTGCAGTGAATTAACTGCTCTGTTATCCAACAAACAATTCATTTTTAGCTAATCAGCATTAATCTTCATTTCCAAGGACAACTAGTCAGACAACCAATGAACTTGCACTAGACAAAGCCCCAGATCTCATTCCCAGAGGCATGTTGCAGTAGCCAGGGTCTCAAACATAGTAGCTTTCGCTTTTGCAACATGTAGAACTTGTGGTTCAGGAACAAAAGCAACAACTTAAAATTTTGTCAGCATACTAAGGGTACTCTAGTGAAAATAATCTCCATCTCATTACATGTGTAGGTGAACTGAGATTTGGTTTCAGCTTTCATTGTCAAAGTTATGTTTTTCAAATAAGTATCCATTAAGTAATAAAGATTGTCCAGAGGCCTGCATGTATGCAAACTTACTGTAATAAATATTTCAATTCTTCAATTATGGCAAATGCACAGCATTACTTGTTTATGTAAATTACTTGTTTTGTTTAAAACCCAAGATTTCAAGTCAAGGATTTGTAACTTAACTTAAACTTGTTATTCTTGAGTAGTACTCATTTTGAAACTTGAATTTCAAGACTAGAGACTCAATTGAGTCTTGCAAAACAATGACTTGTTCCCACCTCTGTTGTATGGTGAATGCTTCATATTGATTAAAAGCATGTGTAACTGTTGATATCGAGAAATTTTCTGTAAGCAAATACTTATTCAATATTTTTGAAATGAGTCTAAATTGTCACTCAGAGTCATAAGTAACAAACCTCTATTTTTACACTTTGCGTCATGTGAAAGTCTTCAGTATGGTGGTCTTTAGCACGTTCTCGTTTCTCTGTAATGTGACAGGCTGTAGTGTTTGGTCTTATTACCTTAAAGAGAGGACAAAAATAAACTTCTTCTCACAGATATTTCAATGTGTCTGTCTTTAATAAGTAATAATGGTTACCATGGTTTGTGTGGTTAGCACAGTGCATTGGTACAAGACGTATAAAACTCATGCATGTACTGTAAATGAATCAAATTGCATTATATAACTCTGTCATCGATTATCTTACTATAACAGTAAGTCGAATTATGTTTTATTTTCTATTTAACAGACACTGTATTACAATACCTTCCAAGTCATGTGCATGAATTAAACTAGTATTTTAAAATACTATACTGGAACTCACTATTCAGCTTTAATTATGAATTACATGTTAACTGTGTTGCTTGTATATTTATGATTGGTTAAGTTGGACTAGATACTTAAATTGTCCCATGTGCTTGTGTTTGTGTTTATGAGACTGTAATCCTCTCCAGGCTGTATTCCTGTCTTGTATTCAGTGGCTGTTTGTATGAAATGCTAAAAACAAATGTATGCAAAATTGAAAAGCTTCTTGCATTCCTGCAAAAGTTAAGAACAGTCTAGTCTGTCCATATGGTGGATGAAAGTGAGACGGAAAATGGGTCAGGAAAGCCTGCCAAGGCAGTTTGTGACGCAAAGTTGTCATGGCAAGCACAACGACCTCAGGCACAAGGCCAGGGTGAAGCACTCGACACGCTGTTCCAGCGCTCGTATCAACAAGTCATTGTGTCCTGGAGTAACATCTGATACAGAGAACAGACCATTCTGAAGTCACAACAGTCTGAACAGCAGTTGATATGTTTATAGAAGTCAGGTTATGTCCTTATAATTGTGTGTATGTGTTTGTGTGTGTGCAGCTGAGAGCCAGTTTGCACACGAACCAGTGTGTGTGTGTGTGTGTTAGAATGCTGAAATGACAACAATGCTGACGTTTTTATTCTTTCTCATGGTAAATAAAAGAGTCTACCCTCTCAACCACAAAAAGATGAAAACCTCTGGAATCCCTCTCCTTTACCTCAACCTAAAACCAGCTATGAGGTCAGTGGAGTGGCGCTAGGCAGTTAGCACCCACTCGCAGCGTCACTGTAACCGCAGCAGAGTTCTCCTCTACGACTGTATCACTCTCATCGCAACACCGCTCTCGTTCTTCCACCCACTCACAAGGCAATCCCCCTCAGCGGTGAGAGCGTAAACGTCAGTGTTAAAGCGACTCCCCCACAACACCACCCCTACCACCTATAATGGTTTGTTCCACAGCGTAGTTCGATCAGGCAGTGTGAGCCATCAGATGTGAGAAAAAGAAAAGAAAAATGAAAAATACACCCGCCAGCTCTTGTGCAGGTTCCACACATAGGGCGGTGTAAGCACTAAGATTAAAAATATAAAGCAATAACGCACAATTAATGCACATAACAGCTATTTCATATAAATTATTATTATTTGTATATCTAATTTAAAAATGCCTTTTTATTTTATTTATTTTATTTTTAAAAAATTCAAAGCTATTTTGAGAATCTGTTTTGTTACTTCAGGTGAATCTTTCTTTAAAATAATGTTTTTGTGCAAGCATCTATAGATAGATAGATGATAGATAGATAGATAGATAGATAGATAGATAGTTTTACTGCTTTTTAACACTCCTTGTGCACAAGTTGAAAGCGAAGACGAATGCACATTGTCACACCATTTACTGGATGATGTCCATAGAATTCCAGAATGGATTAAAAGCCTACACCTAAAATGTGCAGCCCTGTTGTCGATTTCCCCGTTTGAGTCTACATACAGTATGTTCGTAAATCGTGTGTGTAAATGTAAGCTGCAGCCACACTGAAGCCATACATGGTTCTACGATCATAGTACTATACTGTTCCATGCTGTTAGGGGAAAAAGTGGCTAGGAGAGAAATGTTACCATGGCAACAAATACTCCCAGTGATATCTGTTTTTTATTTTTTTCAATTTTTTCAAGGCCGTGCAGAGAAATTCAAATTCATCAAACAGACTTCTTTAACAGCTGTAGTCTGTAGTATTCTCTATTGGAACTAGACTAGACTAGACTAGACTAGAGCTGTGAACATTCAAAGGTCATGCAACTACATGAATGCATTTATGATTAAAAAACCAATGGCTAATCAGGTGGTTTCTTGATTTTACTAGATCACAGCCGAACTGCACGAGTTAATACATTTGGAATGCTGGGTTAGACAGCACCGGAGATTTCTTAAATCTATGTCTAGCTGGTTCCTCCTTGTTAATAAGTGAGTCAGAGGACCTGGCCCAGACTGGTTCAGGCTGACAGGAAGGATACGGTAATTTATATTGTAAATTACTCCTTATGACCAGAATATGCTGGACACTGAGGTGGATTGTTGGCTACAAAGACAAATGACTAAATCTAGCTTCATCCCTTGTCAGCCAAGATCATGCATTTGATCTTGCAGTGTATATAGCTGATATATTTTACCAAATATCATTGGGATTATATTTAGAATTGTTTTTAGATGTTACACCACTAGCCAAGTTATTTACAAATTATTTAACTAATGATTAAAATATTTGTTTTTAAGTACATATTTTTGATATCATTCCTGGGTTTGGGTATAACTTGCATCATCTTCAAGTCTGAATTTGTTTTGTGTGTCTTCATGATACTGCAAGTACAACTCCTACTGTGACTCTAAGTGTAAATGTTGGGACAGCTGCAACCTGATAAATGGCACAGTGTGAGCATAAAATCCTACCTTGATCAAATTTGATTTAAATCTGTGCTGAATAGAAACATGAATGTTGTGACGTTTCGTAGACAAATTAGTAGAGTGCTTTGTGTACTAATGTACAGTACAGTTAGCAATAAACCATATGCTTGTGTCTATCATATATTTTGTCTAATATATTAAGATGTCTAATATATATCTAAAATTAACAGAATTTTCAGTTTGAACCATAAACACAACTGTTAATTAATATTCATATCTGGTTTTATCACTTAATTTGTATTTGTCTTACATCTGGTTTGTCAATCCACTTCCCTCAAAGCCGTGACATTCTGACCAAGCAAACTTCACGTTCATTCCTGCATATAAAACGTGTTAATTAGTGTGATTCTGAATTGCACGTTTTATGATAATGCCAGTGCACGATCTAGTCCCAGCAGACTGTTCTTTGCCAGACTTTATAAGTCATAGAGAGCCTGGGGGCTTTTCTGAGTAACCTTTCAGTCGGTTCTCTGGGCTGACATTACTCCCACCAGATGAGTCCTATGTGGCCTCCGAACTCACATCAGCTTGGCTTTTACATGCTTCAGTCTACCTCCTCGCTCAGCCCTGGGCACAGTCACGGCACTCATCGTCAAGCTAACCGTGTTGAGGTCAGCAAACCAGCTTTGATGTCATCATCAAAATAATGCGAGCATGTCTGAGTTAGTGTGTGTAGTGTGTTGGCCCTAAGCAGTGACGGCTCTATCTGATTCACCCCTTATAAAGTTAAGTGAAAGGAAAGGAAGGGGAAGTGGCCAAAAAAAAGAAAAAATGAATGAGTAAATGAATGAGTACACTGAATGAATAAATACCCCAAACTACATAGTGAGTCACATCAGTTATCATTACACTGACCACCAGCCAACATGTGGAGACCTTGGAATTATACGCTTGATGTATTTTCTTTTCTTTTTCGGGTTAAAGTTTTTTAGTTAAGATTATACACAAAAAACTTTGCTTTAAGTTATAAGACAATACTACTGTAGTGGCTAAGTTGTGTCTGCTTTAATGAAGAAATTTACAGAAACATCAGATAGAGTCTGACTATTTCAAATCCTGAATGTGACAAGACTCATTTTAGGGAGGAAGACATAAACAAAACAAAAAAACCCTATAAAGAATTTAATTCAAACCACATTTACTTTTTAATCTTCTTAGCACGTAAATGCAATCATTTACATTTAGCATTCACTGCATACTCACTCATTCTCTATACAACTTATCCTTTACAGAATTGTGTGAGGCCTGGAGGCTATTCCAGGGGAATCAGGACACTAGGCAGAGTAAACCCTTGATGTGTTGCCAATCCATTGCAGAGCACACAAGCACACACATGGATTGTGGGAGAGAACCGGAAACCCGGCAAGGATAGGAAGACCATACAAGCTCCACACACACCAAACCCGAGTGAGAAATCTAACCCTTTACCCTGGAGGTATGAGGCCACAGTGCTATACCAACATGCTTTTAAGAAATTTGTCTGAATTCTTGCATTCAGAGATAAAGTAAGATGAACAAATAACCTTTTTTTTTTCCTGTCAACTCCCGCCTTCTCCATAATGATTTGTTATAAGATTTCACCTTTGTTGATGATTGTTAAGTTAAGCTTAAGCACCTGTTAAATGAGAAATGAAAGAGAATTGGATGGCAGCTCCAAGTATAGAGACACACGGGCCTCCGAGTGGCGCAGTGGTAAAGCGCTCGCCCTATCATCCGGGGAGTTTTCCTCTCACAGCCGGAGGCACAGAGAGAGCTGATTGGCCGAGCTCTCTCAGGGGGGAGGGATGAGAGGTACTT
>JAOTRS010000004.1:18934858-18944954 GCA_028565755.1 Dinotopterus cunningtoni
CTTCTATACTGCTTATCCTGTGTACAGGATCACAGGGGCCTGGAGCAAATCTCAGGAGCAAATCTAAGGAAACTTAGAGGGCATTAAGGGCATGAGGCAGGGTGCATCATCACCCTGGACACACACACACACACACACACACACACACACACACACACACTATGGGCAATTCGGGAATGCTAATTAACCTAATCTGCATGTCTTTGCACTGTGGGAGGAAACCAGATTAACCAGAGGAAACCCACCAAGCACAACATGCGAACGTTGACCCACGCACAAAGACCCTAGGTAGAAATCGAACCCTCGACCCTGGAGGTACAGTGCCACAGGGCTAACCACGACACCCCCGTGCCACCGGTGCAAATATTAATGTTTTAAAAATGATCAGGGAAAAAATACTCATTACAGTTTTGACCTGAGCCAGTTTTTCTTATGCAGTTCTATGTCATACATGTTTACATTTAAAAAAAAAAGAGCTGCATATTCATTTTTGAGAAATAGGGTTTGCGTAATCAGAATGAAAGTTGTGTATGGATATGTGCACTGCCATTTCACTGAAACGGTATAAGGAGACCGTAAACTGTAATACTGATACAGTGTGTTTAGTGACATGTAGTCATCATCAGAATAACAGATCTGATCATTCCTGCACAACGTTACAGCACATGGATCAATGTTTAATGTCATCCAACTAGCAAAACAGCATTGACTTTTGAATTGTTAATTGCTTTTTTAACCTCTTTTTTTAAAATAAAAACAAAGCTTTGATTTCTCAATGCCATGATCGTGACAGCACTGCAGGAGAAATGTGATTAAAACCGAATAGTTAATGTTAAAGTGACATGCAGAGGCTTGCCTTTACAGTCCCCCTCATCAACCACGAAGATGAGTAAAATGAAAAGGATTTTCAAAAAAGAGACAGGGATGACTAATGCAATGGTACAGTACTGCAGAAGAGCATGATGCTTCTCAAGCAGCAGGGCACTTATCTAATCCGTGACTCGCACCCGCTCAATAGAATAAAGGTCAGGCGAGTAATCATACTCATATTTTTCTCTCTGAGTGAGAACAGGGTGGGAGTGGGGGGAGTACAAGCTTTCTGAAGCTAAAGGTTACACGGCATACACACAAGCGCACAGGCGCACACGCTGGTGGGTGGCACGTGTGGGCGGGTGAGTAGAAAGAAGTCCTCCACGTTGAGGGGGGAGAGCTGCTGCTATGGAGGAGTGTGAATCGTTCTGCTTCTGCAGCGCTCAGAACAGACATGAAAAAGGAATGAAAAGAGAAACAGGTTAATTTAAAGGCAGACAAAGAAGAAGAGAGGAGGGCCCCTGTCCAGGTTTGTCTTCAGATATACAGTACATGCACCATGAGCAACCATGCATTTCATGGTCATGTCTGATAAAATTTAGTAACCAAAAAAACAATCTGAAAGTTTAAAGATATTGCATGGGGGTTTCAGAAAAAAATCTAAAAGCATGCTGGCATGGTAAAACCAGCTCAGACAACCTTTAATCCTGCAATCCTTAGCAAGAAAAATTATTTTGCTGACATTTTTGGAGGCATTTTGCATGGCTAACCATAACAGGGTTGAGTTTTTAGCACAGAGCTAGCAAATTTGGTTAACTATCAGGCCTATGGATCTCCACTATGCATAACTTAATCACTCAGAAGGCAATATCACAACATCACTGAAAATAAACAAAAAAGAATAAAAGGGCATTCTACAGTACTCCCCAGACACAACTATGTATCTTTGCAAAACCAGTCACAGAAGCACTTTCAGCAAGAAAACACATCTGATTGCATTATGTCAGCTTAAACAACACTTTGTCTTCTTAGTAATTGCTTCTAAGTCGTTCCAAATTGCCTCCGTTGTGTTTGAATCTTTTATTACTACTAATTAACTTGGTTGGGAGCTTCCACCAACAAGCTAACGGGTTCATGACTTACCGCACCATTTTTTTCACGGCTAACACGGGCTACAAAGCTATTTAGCTTTTCAAACAAGACTAAATCCCAAATCCCTCTCTAACCACTGAAAAAAAGCACTACTTGGGGTGTGGAACAAGGGATTGTTCACCCTTCTTACATAGTGCACTAGCTTTGCATTAACTGTGATTTGTGATTCAACCCCAGAACAGTTAGTTAGCTGAAGCGAAATGAGCGGAGGTGTTAAAAGAGACTTTGGAAATTTACGGGACTGTTCACCATCTCCATAATGATAGCTGTGAATGTGTGAATGCTCAGGGGCATAAATGGACATTTTTCATGACATACAATGCATGACTCGAGGAAAAGGATATTTTTTCTAGTATAAGTTGCACAATTGATTCACGCATTAAAGCAGATATTAACTTTAAAGTTCAAGTTTCACGTTTCCAGCTATACAGGGCACATGAAATTGTGTTACAATGGCACGGCTGTACAGGTAAGATAAAGTGAAGACACTGACGGAATGAAAATAACATACAATACTGCAGTACAGTATAGGAAGAGATTTCTCTGTAGGTGGGAGAAAAGAAAGGCATTGCACAGGTCAGAATGCATGTGGAGTGAACAGTGCAAATAAAATGATATAGTGTAAAAGCTAATACAAATGTAATCCTTTTTTTAATACTAATACACCAGTATAAGGAGAATAAACCAAACATGCATATAAGGAATGTTTAAAGTGAGGCGGTGCAATGTTTACATGCTGTCAGGGAAGAGGATGCTGTATGCAAGATAAGAGGTTACAGTTGCATGAAAGATCCAGTCTGGTGAAGCCAGCGTCAGTTAACTGCTGCTGCTGAAGATCCTTCTACCCTGAGGGAACGAGGCATGGCCTGGGTAATAGAAGTCTGTGATTATAGACTGAGCTCTTGTGCTGTGTTTGGCTAAGTACATCTGCTGGAGTTGTAAGATATGGGCTGATAATGATTGCTGATGCAGTTCTCACTGCCTTCTAATGAAATTGTTGGCCATGCGTGCTCAAATTGCTAAACCGTACTGCAATACACTCAGTCAGCAGGCCTTCTATTGTGCATCAGTAAGAGTTTGTGTGAAAACTCTTGAAGGATTTTCATTTATGTGCATAGATTGTTCCGAAGGACACCTGAAAAAACTTTCTTCACCCATTTTACATTGTTTAATGTTGATGTCATTAAATGTCAAGAAACATTTACATTTAGGCATTTGGCAGACGCTCTTATCCAGAGCAACTTACATTTTTATCTCATTATACATCTGAGCAGTTGTGGGTTAAGGGCCTTGCTCAAGGGCCCAACAGTGGCAACTTGGTGGCTGTGGGGTTTGAACCTGGGATCTTCCGAACCGTAGTCCAATGCCTTATCCACTGAGCTACCCCTAGAAACAAGTTTGCACAATGTGTTAATCATTCAATCACATAATATCTGTCCTATGACATGTCCCCTATTCTTGTAGAAATAAATAAAGTTGCAGGTGGTCACTTGTTATTGACATCGAGAACGGAAAGCACAGTATGAGGCAAATGGCCTGCAATGCAATGCTATTTATCAGCAGTGAAAAACATCTAACCAGAAAACAGCTCAGGCATTTCCCTGAACAGCCCCCACAGTTTTCACCCTTCCTCAGCTGCTGCCCAGTGGTGTGTTCAAGCAGAGGACATGTGTAATGTAGGGGAAACCCAGCCAGAGTGCCGACTGAAAAACAGGAACAGCTCACCTCTACAGGCTTAGCAATAGAGTCGCTATAATGCTCATCTCCACCAAAACATGACCTAATTATGCAAATGCCTCTGCAGAAACTGTGGCGAGGAATGGAACAAAACAGTCTGGTTTTAGGAATACTTTTGGGCTTGTCAATTTTTGATAATGCTAGGAATTTGCTGTTTATAAGGAACAGTGTGATCCAGAGGTTCATGAGTAAATAAGGGAAAGGAAGGGGCTGGAGAAGAAATGCTGACTCACAGAGCAGAGCTGTGTTTTGCCGTGACTCAGCACAGTCTCCCTCAGGTGATGAAACATGTTCGCAACAGGCCTTCCAGCACAGCACTGTTGTGCTGGAACTTTTGATCAGTTTACTATAAACACAAATCAATCTGCAAAAAGTTCTTCAGATTAAATGACGGTTACTGTGTAAGAAGAGAACCTGATTAAGTTCCTGGTCAAATAGGTACATTTAAAATCAAATGTAAACAAATGAAATAAAATAATAAAATTAGGTAAGGTAAAGTAATAAATCATGCTATGCATTATGTCTGAACCTACATTTGCTTCTTTTGCAAGTATCTACTGCTTACATCGAGCTAATATCTTTCAGATATAAAAATAGTATCCTGGTCAAATCAGCCGTAGTCCCAGACACATTTTCCAGACACCATGAAGAAAACAACATGCATCAGTATGTTGGGAATCCAGACAAGTAACAAGACGTCTAGCCTGCCTGGCCCATTGGTTTCCTGCAGAGGGTGTTTTAGACAAGACCCCAAAACGTGTCTGGCCACCTCATGAGTCAAGGTCTACTGGCGAACTGATGTAACAGTTCAGGAATTTACCTCAGCCTGTCCTGGCTGTCTGCCTCTGCACCACAAAGACTAAACAACAGAGAAGAGATAAGCCAGCCATAGCTACAATCATGGTGGCACACTGACACCTGCTGGTGTGTCTGGTTTGAAGAACCTGCACAGTTGCACAGTTGATTTTTCAAGCTGAAGGTAAACTACTTAAAAGTTTATTGCACTTTCAGAATTTAGTTTAGTGCATTGATTTAATCTAAATATATATTCAATAAATCAGAGCAGTAGGAATCTAATGAAGTTCAGTTTAAACATAAGATGGAGGACATCCTGCAGTACTGCCAGTTTCCTGTATGCCATGTAAACACTAAAACAAAACAGGGCTGAGGGAAGAGTAATATTTCCTGGCAGGGTACAGGCAGTCCCGTAAGGGTGGGAGTAGGTGGCTTGCAATTCCCATCAGTGTAGAATCAACAGAGTAAATACACACACACATACAAAGAGAACATAAACATATCTGCAGCCTGACCAATTGCCTTGCTGATGATGCAGTCTGTATAGTCAATCAGATTGTTGCAACCATCCCTCATAACCAATCAGTGGGTTTGTTTTCCCTGAGGTGGTTGTGCGATTTCAATAAGGTTTTAGACCTGCCAGTGGTGTTCTAGCTCATGGTATCATCTGAAGTTGTGCAATTGTTCACCGTGTACAGCACAACAGCAGTGCATGTTCAGGCTGTGTGGGTAGGTAGTGTGAGAGAGGGCAGAGAGTGTGTGGTCATCTGAGCAAGAAGTACAATGACCTGTTAGTTGGAGTATAAAACTTAAAAAGTGGTGTACTCGGTGTACCTTGTGCAACCTGAAAAGAGTGTAGAAAATATTAGCTGACCTGACTGAGTCATTAGGTACACCAGCCAAACCTGCATCCTGCAAAGTGATTAATGTGTCATTTGGACAAAAGTTTCAAGACAACATACTTTGCCATGTATTACAGTTGTCCCTGTGCACAAAATATGTGATTTCACTAATTACAGTAGTGCTCACCTATCTGGCTGAAGAGGCGTGCTAAAAAACTGAAAAACTATTGAAAAAATAGCTATGTGACAAAGGTAATTGGGGTGAATTAGGCCTGGGTCAGGTCCAGACCTAAACCCAATAGCAAACTGTTGGACAATTGTGAAGAAGGCAGTAGCAGTCAAGAAACCGTCTTCTGTACATGACTTTCAGGAAGCAATTAAGCAGGCATGGATCGCGTGAGTGACACCAGAATACTACAGACGTCTTTTTGACTTTGTGCCCAGCCAGATCCAGCTGGTTTTGAAGAATAAAGAACTTCATACATAATATTAATTGTTGTACAGAAGACTTAGGATTGGCAGCGTAGGATTGAGGCGGGGTACACCCTGAACAGGGTGCCAATCCATCACAGGGCACACACTCACACACTACAAGCAATTTGTCTTCAGACTGTGGGAGGAAGCCGGAGCACCCGGTGGAAACCCACCAAGCACAGGGAGAACAGGCAAACTCCTAGCACACAGACCGGAGACGGGAATCAAACACGGACCATGAAGGTGCAAGGCAACAGTGCTAACCACTAAATAACCATCCTGCTGTATAGTAATTTCACTGCATAAAATAACAACATTTTCTTATTTTCTTTATTGTCATTTAAAAAAAAAAAAAAAAAACTAAAAGTCATTAAAATGTTGATTTTTTTTCTCCTAATACTTTTGGCCATCACTATAAATGCGTTTTCCTGTAACAAACAAATATCCAAAAGTCTAACGTAGGTGAGCGTGAAGGACGGATTTACAGAGCCCTCCAAAAATCCAGCCAGATCCAATATATTGCTACCGTGGTGTACACTGAGTGTATTTAGATATTGTCAACACACATTGACTCTGGAAATGACATATTAAATTCAAATTGTATTTGATCTGTTTACTGCCAACCATCACACTAGACCTGTTATGCAGTACTTAAAACCAGTGACTGCATGGTGTCAGATATACAGAGAGGCTAATGAAGCATGTTGAGGCTCAGTTTCCAGGAGGGGCTCCCTTGTGACCAGGGAGTACGGTGCTTATTTGCTTTCTGTTTCCTTGAAACCCGCCAGCAAGCCTCATATTGGAGGGAAAAAAGATTAACAGGACCGCCTGCCACCGATCACCAGCCATGGAATAGATTTTCCTTTGTAGGAAAGGTGCAAATCCCTTTGAAGGGAAAAATCATAGAGTAAATGAGATTTTCCAGGCCTCTCCTGCTGTTTTGTGGGGCCCAGTCAGCTCTGTGTGCTTTTGTAGCTCTTGTTTTTCCGATTCCAAATACCATTTCTGAGTTGTAAAAAAAATAATAAAAATCTGTACGACAGAGATAATGAGTGATAATAGCACAGGTCAGGACTGGTACATGCCCTATTATGAAAAGGTTACTGTTGAAATGAATATCAGGAAAGGACCAGACAAGTTAACGGTTTTTTGACAGTGTGATGAGATGTTGATGAGGGAGTTTACAACACAATTGAGCATTCGAAAGAAAATTTAACGCCGTTACCTTAAATTTCACTGGCTGAGAGGCAAAACATTTTTACACCGTCAACATTGTCAGTACTGTCAACACTCCATGAGGTTTCTGTGGCAAAGCCCAAAACAAACCTCTGATTTTAAAGCTGACACTAAACTGGTTTTTCCAACAGTAAAAAATCCTCTGAAGATAATACACCATTACACTTTGCTGACATGTACACTATAAAGCCAAAAGTATGTATACACCTAACCATGACCACCTGACTTTGCCCTATTGTTGGAGGCACGTGATTGTCTAAAACGTTTTTCTATGCTATGGAATGCCAATGTCGTTTCAGTGGAAGAGTCTCAAGAACCTCAACCCTGCTTCAGCATGGCATTGCTCCTGCGCTCAAAGTGAGCTTCATATATATACTGTAAGTTATTTGCCGAGGTCAGAGTGTGGCTGTGTGGCTTGACCTCAACTCCACTAAACACCTTTGCACAGAAAATCCTTATAAGTCCCATGCCTAATGAATGCGCATTCTGCCATGGTAAGTTGTCCTCATCCTTTTGAATATGTTGTGTTTGTGTTCATAAAACAAAAAGACAGAAAGCCACTTTAAAGCTTGTAAAACCAGAATAAGGCACACAGCACATGGGGTAATATAAAGTTGTAGACACTTTACCCATAAAGCTATGGCATCTGACACACACGTAGACATTCATTAATGCTTATTCCAACAGATGTCATCGTCACTTCACTCACTCATTGTTTATAACACTTTATCCTGTATGCAGGGTCGCAGAGGGCCAATTAGCCTAATATGCAGGTCTTTGGACTGTGGGAGGAAACTCACCAAACATGAGGAGAACATGCAAACTCCATACACACAGACCCGAGGTGGGAATCGAACCCGGACCCTGGAGGTGCAAGGTGACAGTGCTAACCACTAAACCACCGTGCCACCCCAAAAGATATCAGTTTTCATAAATACAAATTTGGTCAAATTTGAAATCAAGTGACTGATATTGATGGCACAGTGGAGCAATGCATACTGTAGGTTTACCATCTCACCACTTCAGTTTGGTTCAGTCCTGAACTTTACCTACTGTCTTACTGTATGTTCATTGTTTCTTTGCATGCTCTGGCTGTGTGCAAGTGGGTTTCCTGGTTCTTTGCTTTCCTCCCATGTCTCCCATGTCCCAAAACATTCCACTGTGTTTTCTGTCCTTATACCATGCTCACAGTGTATACTCTGACCAGGATCAAGTGCTTACTGAAAGTGTGTGAGTAAGTAAAGTAGGTTATTTATGTGCAAATTAGGTTGCATTATGATGCAATGAACTAAAATAATAAAAAAAACTGACTTTGTAGATCAGTGAAGCAAATTAGTAAATTTTTTTTGGGTGATGGAAGAAATCCCAAGAACCCCATATAAATAGTGTAAGAAGAATATTTGGAACTCCAGAATGAGCTCCGCAGGAGACTTCTTCCATAAACGGTAATAAAAATTTTCATACTAAAAGGTTTTCCTGTTAATTAACAGCGTGTTTTTAAAAAAATATATTACCTCCATACTAGTCACTATGAATGAGCTGTATAGAAACAACAATATATTTTAACAAGTGCATTACTAGAAAGAATGTATTTACATTACCATCAGAACTCATGTTAGAGAGATGCTGGACTAAAAAATTCATTCATAACTTTAGACTGTCTTATGTTTTATGTGCAATTGTTTCAATAACAAAATAATCAATGTCTTATGAGACCAGTTTAAAAAAATGAAATCAGTGTTGTTAATTAATAAAAGATCTCTAATCGCCCTCCAGACAGCAAACTGTTTTTTTTCTATGAAAGTGAGCCCTCTTAACATACATTTCCAAGGGGATGTGAGCCCATGACTTATCTTCTTGACCAGTGGCTACTCCTATGACGTCTGTTGGAGTCTCCAGGGATGCAGAAAAGCACATCGCATGACTGCTGGGCAATGTTACTAACCTTCAGCAGCAAAATAGTGTATAAACTCAACCTGACAACCCCACAACAATTAACAGGGCCTAGATGTTTAAATAAACAGGTTATTAAGCTGCGTTTTATACCGATCAATCAGGGGGGGTGAGTACTTTTGTCATTTATGTTGCAGATTATTTACAAGCTGGCTTAAATGACCATTTGAGGTCCACATAATATTCTAGAAACCTGTAGTTTCTTGGCAGTCACGTGGTCATACCACACTCCCACATGGGAAGCAGGGCAAGGGCTTACTGTCAGGCTAGAACACTCTGATTCACCTATAACCTAGAACAGTCAGTTTACATCCCTCACTCATCCACAACCACCCACACTCACACACACTCACACACACACACACACAGATACATACGTACATACATCACCACAAAAACATGTCCATGCATTCATGATACTCATCAGTCTTGTAGCCATTGCACAACATTTCAGCCAGCTTAGATTACTGCATGTTTTAAAACCCACAGCTCTGTTGCTAGGCTCTTTCTTTATTATTTATTAAAATATTTGTTGTCTAAAAAGTTGCCAGAATTTATTTTTTAATTCCCCGCTCTCAAAACAATTTTTCCTACAGTTACTATATATTTAAATAGTTTGACAGCAAAATGCAACAAAGACCATTTTGGGACTGTTATACATTTTGTGATCTGGATGTTGTGCGAATATCATATTATATTCTTAACAAAGATATTTGGAATACTGTAGTGTAACCACAGTGGTAACGTGTGCAAACTAAACTTAACGTCCCAATTCATACCTCTCTTTTTTTCACCTCTTGCTCCTGCTATCACTTGCACTGGTTTGGTGCATTTGTGATGCATGAGTAACATTTTTGAAAGGAAAATTGGTGACTTAGTGTTTTTTTTTTTTTTGGTGACTTTTTGGAAGTTTGCATGTTTTCCTCGTGCTTGATGTTCTTTTGTTTTTTGGGGGGTACTCCAGTTTCCGCCCACAGACCAAAGACATACAAGTTAATTGGCATTCCCAAATTGTCTATAGTGTGTGTGTGTGTGTGTGTGTGTGTGTGTGTGTGTGTGTGTGCGCGCGCGCGTTATCAGTGAATCACTGACCTACT
>JAOTRS010000004.1:18982566-19005384 GCA_028565755.1 Dinotopterus cunningtoni
GAGAGGAACCAGACTCAACAGGGAACCCATCCTCATTTGGGTGAAACAGAAAGCAGGAATTGATCTGCATTCATACTATGTTAGGTGGCAGGCAGTTCAGCATAACAGTTGATGTTAATTGATGTTAATATGGAGTCCAGGTAGTTCTACCTCAACCTCATAACTGCCCTTTCCACTGCCAGTATATTATAATAGAAATGCTTTTGTACATTTTAGGCATACTGCTTGCACTCATGCTTTGCCTTTGCTTTTAACTATTCATTTGATTTAATTCTGACTATTTCAAAACAGGCAGCATTTATGAACATTACACTTCTTAGACTATAAAAAGATTGTCATACCTGTTTTTGATCTCAGATTTAAAAAATTGATTAAGCTGAAATCATGACCTATCTCTATGAACAGGCTTAAATTATATTTTGTATGGGCGTCCATCCCATAGTTCCTTCCACAACACATTACCAGATGCTGAGCACAGCTGGATAATCCCATGCTTTTATTGTGAAGGTCAGATGATGGAGTCTTTAGATTAATCACAAAGCCGAGTGAATATCAGACACAGAGAGGAAGGTATATTGTTTAACGGCTATTTCCTTTTTCTTTTTGATGATTAAAAGGATTCTCAAACTGTAATGAAGCCATTTGTTAACCACTGAATGCAGATAATAATTGAACATCTGTTTTGCCATTTTAGGAGGTTTTGAAGCATCTGCAAGGCAAACTGGACCAGGAAGCCTGCACTCTCGCCTCTTCAGGCAGAGCGGATGTGTTGGACCAGCTAAAAGGTAGCAGAAATCTTCATTCAATTCAAAAATGATTCAAAAATCATCATCTTTACATTTTTTATGTTTTCTTGTTCATTATATGACAACAGTAATATAGCATTTATAATTTCATTCCAAGTTGATTCAATAAACCTGTCACATTATAAATGTAGATCAGAACTTCAATACAGCATCAGTGTAAGCAGAGTTTAATTAGAAAAAAAAAACGAAATGTATTCACAGAGCTGCATATGGACTTGACTAGCTATTATGAGCTCAAGTACCAGCCACACAACCTGCGTCCGTTCTCAGAGACCCTTGCCAACCAAACGAATGATGGAGAGGACAGAATGCAACTCACATCATCCAGCATCAGCAGATCAAGGAGCTCTGTCTGCTCGTCATCCCACCAGTGCTCTACTGTGTCTGGTGAGGGTACGGCTGTTCACCCCACACACCTCCACCCGGCTGTCACAGGAGAGGGCCGTGTTACTGCCCAGCACCTAGAGGAGCTCCGCAAAGAGAGGCAAGATTTAAGTATTATGATTATCCAGAAGAACTATTTAGTAAAATCCATGGTATGATACTTAATATCCACTGTAATAGGAACAACTGTGTATCTATTCATTTATGCAGTCTCGCAGTCAGCCCATCATGTGGCAGCAGCACAGTTCAGACAGTTACAGGTTAAATTAATGTTCACTTCAAACGTTGATTCGATCATACAGAGATGCTTTTCCACTCACTACATTTGTAAAAAGTGGTTATAAGTCTCATTATTCTCCTCAGACTGTCCTCATTAACAAGAGTTCTACCACTAGAACTAATGCTTACAAACTTTTTTTGTTGTTGTTTATTTTTCACACAATTCTGTGTAAACTCTTGTGAATAAAATTAGGTGAAATACGCACACCAGCTTTTGAGTGCATGAATAGGTTTGCCTATGAAAGTGGCCATGGATTATGTAGTGGATGTTTATAAAAATTTTGTTTATTTAATATGGATTTTATTAATCTTTGAATAACATTTTGGATATTTATAGGACCATGCTGTTGAATGAAATTGAAAAAGAGGAGAAAGAGCGCCGCTGGTATTATTCTCAGCTGCAGGGGCTTTCTCAGAGGCTGACAGAGCTGCCGCGAATCGACACGGTAGGAGATGGGTTCTGTGTCATTGTTTTTTTATAAATATGTTTGTCTTTGTTTTAATGCTATAACTGTTCCACTATCAAGATTTATACTACAATATAGCTATATAGAATGTATCTCTATACAATGTTTTTGTGCTTATCAGAACGTAAATTTCCATTCTGTGTCTCAGTTCTCCATACAAATGGACCTTATTCGCCAGCAGTTAGAATTTGAGGTCCAGCAACTGCGATCAGTCATGGAGGAACGTTTTGGGACCAGTGATGAAATGGTTCAGAGGACACAAGTAAATATCATTAAATATATATATATTTCATATATATTCAATGAGGCATCTGAGCGTAGTAAACTGTTCATATGTGTATGACAGATTAGTCTACAGGAGAGTTTATGAGCTCCACTATAATAGTTGGGCAAATGTATACAAGTCTAGTCACACAGTCTTGATAATTATCTTAAAGTAAAGCACTCTCCTCTTGCTTTAGTCAAATTTATGAGCTGTAATCCTGTATGTCCCTGCAGATCCGTGTGACCCGTCTGGAGCAGCTGGATAAGGAGCTACAGGAGGCACAAGGCTCGCGCTGTCCCCAAGAGAAGATTGTCCAGGCAGAGAATCAAGTAAGACTATTATACTTCCCAACCCAAGCACAGGCATAAGTGCTCTAGCCCCAGTATTAATTTTTCACTTAACACCTCTATAAGCATGGCACATAATAAAACACTACTTTTTTAATCAATATTATTTATTTAATAGCATTATCTTTTAATCACAACTAGTCATATTGCATTATTTGTTACCCAATTAGATGACATTTTACGTCTTGAATTTTAGAGCTATGTATTTTTCACCATGAGGATGGAATTGAGGAACAGAGAATGTACAGACATATAAAGTACAAATTGAAATTTAATGTGAAGGAAATTCTCCTACAATTTTCTACAACCCTGTGGAGATTTTATCAAACTGGTAAAACATGGTTAATAATATTTGCAATTATTACTACTATTGGTACAACATATGATAAGAATGTTTCAGGATATAAAATATAAAATAGTCAACTTGAATAACAAGTCATATGGATAAACAAACCATCTTCTTCTTAAGACAAGAAGACTACTTAGTACTGAACTGTACATACAATTTTTTTGTACTTCCATTAAATCCAACCCTGATCATGTTGTGGATATTCAGTGCAGAATGCACATTAGTCTGGGTAGTCCTCTAAGGACCACATGTCTCCCCATCCCATACCACTGTAAAGGTTGCCATAGTGATTGGCTTGCGTGGATTTGCTGCCTTGACTGTCAGGGGACTTGCCTTGGTTGCCATATGCAAATATTACAGTTGAAACATTTTAATGTGACTGTACAATGCAATGGATCTTTTTTGTATCTTGTATTCCACTATTTTATATTTTTGTTATTAATAACATTACACAAAGATAATACTTATAATTACAAGCATAACAAACATATGTGTTTCTTTTTTTTTTTCCAGAATGCCGACAGCCTTTCTAAAGCACCAATCCCCGAAATGGAAAGCGGAGCAGGCACTAGCACTATGGAGGCACCCGGAGAAGCTGGGAACAAAGTATGACACTAACATGTTTTACTATGCATCAGTCATACTAATTTTAAAACCACTATATCGATTTACATGTATAAAGAGTATTTCCGAAGCCCATAGCATTAATCACTGTAACATTTTAAAAAGTATATACTGTGTCCCAGTGGTGTTTAAGAAATATAATTATACTGTATATTTGCTCAATATGTTTTAACCAATAGCTCAGAGTTGTGATTTCTAACTGCATCAGTCAGAATACTGCATCGTGGGGGAATTTTTTTTTTTTTTTAAAAAGCTAAATATTGTTTTCCACTCTTTAGGTGGAGATGATGTTCTGGCTGCTGTCTATGCTAGCCTCTAGAGATCGAGAGGAGATGTCCCGTGTCTTGTTAGCCATGTCCAGCTCTCAGGAAAGCTGCATCGCTATGCGCAAATCTGGCTGTGTCCCTTTGCTTGTGCAAATACTGCATGATGTAAGTACAGGAAAGACTCCTGATGCCACAGGCTGCAGCCGAGAGGCTCGATCCCGGGCTAGTGCTGCTCTGCACAACATTGTGTACTCACAGCCTGATGAGGGCCAAGCACGGCGTGAGATGAGGGTACTGCATGTTCTGGAGCAAATACGCTCACACTGTGAGAATGGCTGGGATTGGATTGAGAACCACATAGGAACCCCATCACCTAATGGTACAACGATGACAGGTAAGTGCAGAAAATCAGAACAATCTAATATAATAAGATTTAATAAAACTGTTGTCCTGTCTGTTATACTGACAATGCTTTTCTTAATTCAAACTACACAGACATCCCAGAGCCCCTGGATCCCCAGATTTGCCAGGCAATTTGTGCCATAATGAAACTTTCCTTTGAGGAGGACTATCGAAGGGCCATGAATGAACTTGGTAATCAGGAATATTTAGTCTTTTTAGATTAATCATCTGTCGATAATCAATATCACTTTAGGAATGAATTTAAATATAGTGGAACCTCAGATTACGAGCATAATTCGTTCCGGAAGCGGGCTCGTATTCCAAAACTCTCATAAACCAAATTTAATTTTCCCATAGGAAATAATGGGAAACTCAAATTATTCGTTCTACAGCTCAAAAAAATAAATACATAAAAATAATTAACACAAAATATAAAGTAAAAATATAACAAATTAACCTGCACTTTACCTTAAAAAAAAGTAAAAATTAAATCCCGACAGATAAGTGTTTCCATTTATGCATGCAGGCACTGTGTGTGTGTGTAATGTGCGTGCACACACACATAGATTAACGGAGAGACCGTTTTTAAAACCGTTTAAAAATTAACCGTTTAAAAATGAGCAAGGAACATCGCTAGTGTGAGCGCATACGAACGGAATCACTGCTGTAAAGTAAAACAACAACAAATTAAACAGCACCTTCCTTTTGAATCGCGGCGAGAGAGCTGAGTTTCTGTTTGTTTGTGTTTGAAGCCGGGTGGGGGCTATAAAGCCGAGAGAGAGTGTGTGTGTGTGTGTGTGTGCGTGTGCGCGCTCATTCACTTACACCAACACACACACACTCACACTCTCTCTCTCTCTCGGCTTTATAGCCCCCACACAGAAACTCAGCTTTCTCGCCGCGATTCAAAAGTAAGGTGCTGTTTTATTTGTTGTTGTTGTTGTTTTACTTTACAGCAGTAATTCCGTTCGTATGCGCTCACGCGAGTGTGACTAGCGATGATCCTTGCTCATTTTTAAACGGTTAATTTTCAAAAAACGGTCTCTCCGTTAATGTGTGTGTGTGTGTGTGCGCGCTCATTCACTTACACCAACACACACACACTCTCTCTCGGTTTTACAGCCCTCAGGTTCTTAAACAAACACACACACTCTACCTATGGTCTCCCCTGCTGGGTCTTAGTGCTTGCAGAGTTTTTGTGTGTATTTGTGTGCATGAGTGTGTGTGTGTGTGTGTGTGTGTGTGTGTGTGTGTGTGTGTATTCACCCAGCAGGGGAGACAATTCCGCAGCGCAAGAGAGAGAAAAACCGTTGGCTCATTTGTGATGACGTGACGCTCGGTGTCAAAACAAGAAGCGCATGCGTGATACATGATACTCGGTGCTCGTAAACCAAGACAATGCTCGTTTTTCAAGTCAAAATTTATTAAAAATCTTTGCTCGTCTTGCGGAACACTCGTAAACCGTGTTACTCGTAATCCAAGGTTCCACTGTATAGCATATATTTGATCATATTATCATTTATTTATCTACCAACTTTGAAATATTGCTTTCAGAATATGACAGCAGGATACAGAGTACGATGTTAAATAATTAAAGGAAATCTATATCATGTAGGGACTAGCATTTTTGCTGGATTCTCAGATTTCTTTTTTGGAGGTGCACAGGTACTAGCACCGTATGTTGGCAAAGAGCTCAATGCAGTGCTGTCTGTTTCAGGTGGACTTCAGGCTATTGCAGAGCTTATGCAGCTGGAACAGGAACTGTATGGTTTGCAAAATGAGCCTATGAACATGGCCTTGCGAAGGTATGCTGGGATGGCCCTCACTAACCTTACGTATGGCGATGTTGTAAATAAGGTACACTTAAACATGACAGATTCATTTTAGGGCAAAAGAATTGTATGGCATTTTATATTGACATTTTTTATATATATATAAAAATTTCAGGCTACACTTTGCTCTAAAAAATGCTGTCTTCAAGCTATTGTTGCACAACTGGCATCTGATAGTGAAGAGTTACATCAGGTAATCGGATGTTTCATTTAAAATTCCATTTGAAGGACATGTTTTATTTATATGGCATTAGTAAATTTGCTGCATATCCTTTCCTAAAGGTGGTCTCAAGTATTCTTAGGAACCTTTCATGGCGTGCTGATATCACCAGTAAGAGAGCACTTCGTGATGTTGGCAGTGTATCAGCGCTAATGACATGTGCGCTTCAGGCTACAAAGGTAAAACAGAAGTATTAATGGATAAGAGTAATAATGTTTGCATACAACTATGTATTAAACCTCCTGCTTCATTTCTTTACACAGGAGTCCACTCTAAAAAGTGTTTTAAGTGCTTTATGGAATTTATCAGCACATAGCACTGAAAATAAAATGGCAATTTGCTCAGTCGATGGTGCGCTAGGATTTTTGGTCAGTACCCTTACCTACCACTGTCAGACCAACTCCCTGGCAATTATTGAAAGTGGTGGAGGTATCCTGCGTAATGTATCCAGTCTTATTGCTACCCGTGACGATTACAGGTACTACGCTGAACTCTTGTTAGGCTAAGATTTTATTTAAGTCCTTGTTTGAATTGCAGCACTAATTTTCCCTTTTTCTTCTCACCAGACAAGTCCTCAGGGATCACAATTGCCTGCAGACTTTGTTACAACACCTGCGATCACACAGTTTAACAATTGTGAGCAATGCATGTGGAACCCTTTGGAATCTGTCAGCTCGAAGTCCAAAGGACCAAGAACTGCTATGGGACCTAGGAGCTGTTAGCATGCTACGTAATCTCATTCATTCAAAGCACAAGATGATAGCCATGGGAAGTGCTGCTGCCCTAAGAAACCTTCTCACTAACCGTCCTCTTAAATATAAAGATACTGCTGTGATTTCACCAGGCTCCTGTATGCCCTCACTCTATATGAGAAAGCAAAAAGCACTGGAGGCTGAGCTAGATGCAAAGCACCTGGCAGAAACATTTGATTCAATTGAGAAGCAAAGCCCGAGGCACATTAACAAGCCTCTCCGCCATATTGAAAGCTTGGCCAAGGACTATGCTTCTGATTCTGGATGTTTTGATGATGATGAGGCTCCAAATGTTTCGAGTAACATAGAAACAGGAACATTTTCCATGCTCTCTATGTTTCTGAATAACTCAAACTTCCTTCAGAATCAGCCACGCAGGAGGGAGGGAGAACCTGAGAAAGATATGGAGTCAGTACAAGCAGAGGATAAAAAGACTCATCCTCCTGATGATGAGGTGACCATGGCAGCTGAAAAATTAGCAAAAAAGATCACCAACACAGTGGCTAAAATTGATAAGCTAGTGGAAGATATTACGATGCACACATCCTCAGAGGACAGCTTTAGTCTCAGTTCTGAGGACCATTTTGCAGATTGGACCTATGGGCCTGATGATCTCCATGAGGCACGAGCTAAGCTCTGTTCTCCCTGCCGTCTATCTGATAATTCATTCTCACACAAAGACCATTTCACCAAAGCCCATGCCCTGTTACGCCTGAAAACAGTGAACTCAAGTTTATCCAATGACAGCCTTAACAGTGGTAGCAATAGTGATGGCTGCTGTAATGATCAGATTCAAAGTTGCGTAAAGCCTACAGAGCAAAAACGTCCAAACAAGCTTGAGCTCAAGGTGGCACACAAGGAATTGCTAAATAGTGGTGCCACATTATCCAAATTAATATGTCAGAATGAGATACCCGAAAGAGATTCCGACATGGCAAAAGCTTTTAAATTGCCTGACTGTAGCACAGAGGAAGAAAAAGGCCAAGAACCTCTAATAGCGACACCAGCAACTGTATCAACTAGGGTATCTTCTGATCTCAGTTTACCTACCATTAAGCTTTCTCCATCCTATCAACATGTCCCTATAACCCAGAACGCCATGTTTGGTGCTACCAATGTTCAGGCATCCCAGGGACTGAAAAATCAAGCGTGGGTTCCCAATGTAACAACCGGAGAAACTATTAGCAAGTTCTCTCCTGTATGTTCTTCAAGAAGCCCAATAGGTCAGTTAGAGACACCACAGAAGTACTCAGTAGAGAATACACCAATCTGCTTTTCACGTTGTAGCTCTCTGTCCTCTCTTTTTTCCGGTGATGGAGACCTTGATGGACAAAGTGAAAATGATTTAGAAAGCGACTCCTCTCTTGAAATTATTGAGGTGGAAGATGGTGATATAATTAAGAAGGAAGAAGAAGATGAAACACTAGAGGATCTCAGTGACAGTCAATTGCTAATGACTGACCAGAAAACGTTCCCCACTACTAGCAGTATTTCTGATCCTATACAGATTCCCCTTAGACATGAAAAGACGTTTCTTAGGCAAGCATCAACAGTCATACACGATGACAGGACTCCATCTAGTTCCTCCGAGAACTATATTCATGAGACGCCACTTGTGATGAGTCGTTGTAGCTCGGTTAGTTCACTGGGTAGCTTTGAGTCGCCATCAATTGCCAGTTCTATACAAAGTGATCCTTGTAGTGAAATGATAAGCGGAACTGTGAGTCCAAGTGATCTCCCAGACAGTCCAGGACAAACCATGCCACCAAGTCGGAGTAAGACTCCATGCTGTGCTGAAGCAAGTGGACCAGAGCAGCAAAATATTGGTGGTATTGGAGGCCAGTGGGAAAATGGCTTGCATAAATTCATGGAAATTGCTGACTTGAAGGAAAGGTTCAACTTGCCACAAGACCTAGATACAATGATTTACTTCACTGTTGAAAAACCATTAGAAAACTTTTCTTGTGCATCTAGCCTTAGTGCCCTTCCTCTGCATGAGCACTATGTCCAAAAAGATGTAGAGCTTAAACTTACTCCATTGTTAAATCAACAAGAAAGTGACCCAGTATACTCCGGTAAGAGAAATCCCACTGATTATCCATCATGTATGGATCAAGATCAGTACAGTGAGGGCAACTCAGACGATGACATTGAAATTCTGAAAGAGTGCATCAATTCGGCCATGCCCTCAAGGTTTAAAAAAGTAAGACCTGCTTTAATGTCTACACTCACAAACCAAGTACTTAACACCCAAGCTCGAAGATCTGTGCAGTTACCAGTGTACATGGTGCTCCAGAACAATAACAATCAGATGGGTTCTGGGCGAAAGGTCGGAATGTCTCCAAAAGATATTCATCATGATGATTCTTCATACACTGATTCCGCTGAAGGTACTCCTGTTTATTTCTCAAGCACCACTTCCTTAAGTGATGAGACTCTTCAGTACCCCCTCAAAGTAAAAGGATCAAGAGACTGGCGGGCCAGAAGTAAAGAGACGCAGGAGCTTATTGATACAGAGGCAAAAAGAATCGAAGAACTACGTCTCTTCTCTCGTTTCCATAAATCGTCTAAAATGGCATGTCAGTCTAAAATAGTGACAAATCAAGTTAACAAAACTATTAAACATACAACTCCTACCCAAAGATTACTTATACAAAGTAAGGAAATGGCAGCAAAGATGACTCAGCAAAGAGTCCAAAGCCAATCCCCAGTCAGACAAATACAAAAGCAGGGACAGTGTTTGTCACAAAGCATGCCCCAAATCGCACTTCCAATCAGAAAGCAAAGTAAAGAGGTGTACCAGAGTCAGAAATCATACTCTAGAAGTAAAGCACAAGAAAATGCAGCTTTTCAGTCCTTGCATCATCCAGCAGCAAAAGAGGAAGCCATGTACAGCTTCCATGTTAATGACATGGATAACAGTGGCAAGGTGATGGCAAGAGGAAGACAGAAACAGTTTAATAATTTAAACAAGAATAATGTAATATATCCTGTTTCAAAAGGTCGTGTGGACAATTTTCAGAAAAACGGGTTTCACAGGATCAAGCAAAATCTTATTATGGAAGAAGCACCACCATGTTACTCTCTCAGCTCGTCTCTTAGCTCTTTGAGTGATGTTGAGATGTATGAGGAACAGGGAAAATCTCAACATGTAAAGTTGAGAAATAAATACAATGTAACATCCAGCACAGGCAAGTGTATGATAAAAACCCAGAAAGGCCAAAATAAATATGAAGACAATACTTCACCGAGTTCTGTCAGCCTGGACTCAGAAGATGATCTTTTGTTAAAATGCATAACATCAGCTATGCCAAAGCAAAAGAAAAAGCAAGCCATTAGAAAAAGGAAAGGTGAGGCTAAACAAAAACAGAAAATTTCTCAAAAGGAAACTGGGCATTGGGGTCCTGAAGATGATCTGGACAGTGAAGAAATGGCATCTGATAAAGATTCAGATCTCAACAGTGTTGAATGGCGGGCAATACAGGAGGGTGCAAATACGATAATCACCAAATTACAAGCTTCAAAGTCACAGGAGCCGTCATCAGAATCAGACTCTGTTCTTTCATTTATCTCTGGATCCAGCTTTACCCCAAAGCCTGACATTAATGACAAGAAGAAGGCAGTCAAAGAAAACAAAAAGGCTAATAAGCCACTAGATTTTGCCCCACGTAAACCAGTAGCAAACTTGCCTGTAGTTTTAAGAGGCAGAACAGTGATATACACCCCCAAGAAAGAGAAAACACTTTCACAGCGGCCACCACTTAAGAAGGTGACACCTAAACCTGATGCCCCAAAAAATCCTTCCTTAGCTCAACATCGCTCCAGAAGCCTTCACAGATTGGGGCACCTTAGTGACTCTACTCATTTGTCATTACCCAAGAGAAGTTCGACTCCTCCTGCAAGGATTCCAAAGAGTTCTTCATCAGGTTCATCTCAAAGTTCAACTCCCTCAAGGCAACCTCAGAAAAATGTAATCCCCGGTACCCAAACCATTAAACAAAATAAGAAAACGGTGACCTCAGATCCAGACAGTCCACCAGACATAACAAGAGGCATCTCCATAGCCCATCAAAACCCAAGATCAGCTGACAACAAAACCCAGAAATCTCCTGTCAGAATACCATTTATGCAGAATTCATCTAGAGCAATTTCACCTTTGGTAACCAACCAGCTTACTAGCATTAGCAGACAAAATAGTCAGTTATCAGGGAGAAGAATTTCACCAGCCAATCGACTAGATTTAGTTCGCATGACCTCTGCTCACTCAGGCAGTGGTGAATCGGATCAGAATGGTTTCCTTAGACAACTAACTTTTATCAAAGAATCAAGACAAAATGGGCCTTGTTCAAGATCGGTTCCTACTTCCAAACACGTATCTCCTCGACGAACATGTCCAGGAGCCCCAGCAGTTTTCTTATGTTCTTCTCGCTGCCAAGAATTGAAGCCAGCAGTGCAAGGTCCAAAAAGAGTGCAAGGACCCCAAGAGCCAAGGAATGGTCATGAGCAAGGCACTCTTAAGCAGGGAGTGGCTCTACCAAGGGCAAACTCGAGTGACAACAACTTCACAGTGAAACGTCCAGCCAGGAGAACAAGTTCAGAAAGTCCCAGCAGGGTGCCTCAGAGGACTGTACATAAGCCAGATCTAAGGGAGACAAGAGAGGACACGTTCAAAAGGTATTCTTCCTCCCCCAGTATAAATGTCTTAAGTCGTGTTACCAGTCGCTCCTCACTGCGTTCATCATCTTCAGACTCAAGTGTTAGGGCCAAGAGTGAGAAAGACACAAAACAGAGGCAGAACAGAGCTGGATCACGGAATAATAACAATAAAGTCACCTGGAGGAGAATCCGTGATGAAGATGTTCCCCAGATATTAAAGAGCACTCTCCCACCAAATGCACTCCCTCTGGTGCCTTCCCCTGAAGGGCACAAACCAATGCCACCACCACTTCCAGGAAAATTGCCAACAATTACACTTATATCACGCAAGACAAGTGATGCAACAGTTCAAACAGAGGAGGTATCAACCAATAAAACCAATTCAAGCACATCACCTACAATTGAAAACGGTTCTATGATTTCAGAAGAGATAGCTAAGATGGCTGTTCTCAGAAGAATAAGTTTGGCCTCTGGGAATATGCAAGATGGAGATTCTGATGGATCCCTCAAAACCTACAGCACAGCTTCCACCTCAACCTTTCAATCTGTGGAGAGCAGTCATAGTGGGATCATAGGTCCCTTCCGTGCGAGTGCTCCCAGCAAGGCCGCCAGAGTGACTCCATTCAACTATGTTCCCAGCCCTATGGCCTACTGCTCTCCAGAAACATACAGCCAAGCAACAATCCCTGAGAAGACAGGTGAAAAACTTGAGTCATAGTGCCCAATTTCTGTCATAGATGAAAAAAGTCTGACTTGTTCCTGATGCTAAAAGAAAAAAAAACTCAGGTGGTTTATTGAGCAACATTATATATATATACCTCAGATGTTGCTTTCGACAAACATTGTATTCATGGGTTTTGTATTTTTATCACTGGAAGAGGGGTGCTGACAAATTAGCATGAACAGTAGAATCTTTCATCAAACCATAATGGATTCAAGCTACGTATGGAACATAACAAACATGAATCTTTCCTTTTTTGACATTTTTGTAAAGTTACATATATGAACCATTGCTTGTTCTGTTGGAAATCCTAATCACACAAAATACAAACGCTACTTTATTGACGATCATAGATGTTCTGCATTCATGAAGAAAAAATATGCAAATCATCCAAAATAAGAGACTTGTTCATTGAAAAATAAGTTCCAACTAAAACCTGAAAAGACTGTTACAGTGCAAGAGTCAAAACACAAACATGTATGCATTACAAGTAAACAGTTATTTCTTGAATGCCATTATGCCACACTGTCAGTGATTCTAAAAGCCGTTAGCCTTCACTTTTATTATTGCAGATAAATATATTTGTGCTAGAGCAGCCCAACTTAGCAGCGCAAGACCTTATGTAATGTTGGTATTTAGTAATGCTGTTGTATATAACTGCAAACAAAGTCTCTCTAATGCTTCCCAGTAAGCAAAAAGTACCCTGTGGCACTATTGCATGCATGCTTAATAGTCACTTAGTGCACATATGTATGTATGTTATTAATGTTGAACAATCATTCCTCTGAGAATAAAGATAGAGGAAAGTACCGGGGGGGAAATATTCACACATCTCTATTACTTGTTAAACTGTTTGACAATTATATGTAACAGACGTAGGTGGTTGTACAGTGTTTCTGCTTGTTGAATACTTTGGTAATGTCAGTTTGTGTATGATCAGGTATGCTTATGTCATCAAAAGCAAGAAAAATCAAGTGTGATTTGGGGGATACTCAAGAAGATTAACATACAACCTCTCTGATCAATTGACAGCATAACTGATGTTGCTACTAAATTCAAAAGCAATTGTTAAAATCACCAAAAAACAAGTGTATGGACAACAATCTTCTGTTCAGATAGCTATATTGATTATGAGCTAATCAACTAAAAATGGGCTTTGAAGAATTAAACAGAAATATGTACTATGTGTTTTCTCTACATATAAGTGCATCCATGAGTCTAATGAATCAACATTGCAGACCTAGACCTATTAAAGCTATTTGTAATGCACTTAAGGTTTGCTACAACCGCTGCAACAACTTGGGTGACATTTTTATTCTAAAAATCTCTCAAACAAGAAACCAATCAAAAATGAATCAAAAGAAATATTCCTTTATTTCTCATTTGTTAGAGGTATAGAAATTAGTTGCAGGTCCATAGGTGACTTTTTTTCAAGTGTTAAGGCATTTAAATAAGCATCAGCAAGAACGTAATCGTTGGTGTTCCTGACTATAGTCATTGAAGCAAAAGTCTTTAAATCCATCTGCAGCACTGTTGTACAACACTGAAATGTAACGGCTACTTCGCCAAATCCTAATCTCTGAATGTACTTGAGACCAACGGTATTATACAGTGACAGTAAATGGTTGATTTCCATAATAAATGTTCACAATAAGCTTCTCTGTGCATTTCCTTTTTTACGTTTCTTATATTTTTATGCTTGTTTAGCATCCACTCAGTTTAGTTGACCATGTATGTAAATGTATTTAATGTAGAGACTTTAAACAGAACAGATTTAATATTTACTCTTGTTTTCAACATATTTTTATTTACCTCAGAAATATTTTATGGACTCTCCCATGTACTTTTTGAACAGTGTGTTGCAAAATGGACAAAATGAATGCATCCTTAGTTCAGTAAATCTATATATAAGAAACAACATAAGATGCAGGGTTTATACTGTATCAGGCACAAACAGAACAACAAGGTAGACAGTAATTTGGCCATGTTTATGGCTATGTTCACATTACCAGTCTGACATGACTCAATTCCACCTTTTTAGCCTAATCTGAAACAGATCTCAGGCACTTTCATATGTGGTCTTAAACTGGATATATATGTTATACACTTTCATGTGAGAACGGGCAGACCAGAATTCATGTGTGTTTTTGCCTCTGTGCATGAATGGAGCACATGCTGGCATCATTAGTCAGTACAGGCAGTGCAGCGATTTTATAGCAGTCCTAGCAACAGCTGTTAAATAGCTAAAATGAGGCGTTTGGCTTCGTCTTTCTTCTGTACCTCAGCTAACTAACTGCTTGCCATCCGCCAGAGCAAAATCACAATCATATTTTGCTAAAATCATAATTTTTGCTTGAAATAAATGTATTGTCACACAAATATGATGTATTAACCCAGATGGTAAGAGCAAAGTCGATCAATATAGGACAAGTGTGTTCACATTGGAAACACATGAAAGTCACTTGTAATTATGAATATCAAGCGTCATGACATGCAAATCTGATCTGACCCAAAAAAAATGGAACTCAACAATGTAGTTTGTAATGTGAATGTAACCTAAGAACGTTTTACTGTAGGCTTCTGCAAGCAAAGTAAAGGTAACAAATTTATACTGATAAGACACAAAATAACTAAGCATTAGTGTTATAAAGAAATGACAAAGAATTCTTGGGGTCATGATAGCTTTTGTATATGATGTGGGTTCTGGGCTAAAAGCCTCCTATTAGTTCAACACAGTTGTCATTATATGTGAAAAATCTTCACAACACAAATTTTATTTTCTCTTCATCTTTGTTATTTCAATGCTGCGTTTGGGACTGGTATAGTTACTGGAAATGGATTATGATCCATGGAGGACTTTATAATGTCTTTACATGCCAAAAAGATATCATTATCATTAATGCACTGACTCGAGCAGCAAACTCCCTTTATTGTGGTAAGTCGATACCAAGAAGTCTACAGGAGCAAATGTTCACCAGTCAGAGTGCTCGGTCCTTCACTGCTGCCACCCTTTGTTCTAAAGACTCCCCCACCATCCTGAGCTCATCCCTTCTCTGTGTTAGTTCAGTGCGAGCCTCCTGTAGCTTCTCGTTCAGCTCTAGGTAGCGTCGGCTTTGCAGGTAGCGGGCCTCCACTTTGTTGCTGTGTGATCCTGCTTTCAGATACGGAAGATTACATTAGTGAAACTTTTTATGTCCTCGTACAATACAAATATGATAAAACTTATCTCCTCGTACAATACAAACATGATTAGGAAAATTGTTCTGTGATGAAACCTTTTGATCTTTTACTGGACTTTCTAAGTTAACTTGGACCCTAATCAGAAATATATTTTATTTTTGGGAGAAATTACAGCCTAAACAACATTGTTAAAACTTCTTAATAACTTCTTGTTGTCCACAAATTAGTTGAATGGGTTTCTCTTTAGATATGATGGTTTGTCCAGGTATGAAAAAGAAACACTGGCCTTACATTACCATGTGCAGCTTTGAGAAGCCTACTCTTCCTGATCTGATCCAAGTATGGTAATTGCAGCCTCTATGACTGATATGCAGGAGGTGCAAGGCCACAGCCTTTTAAAGGAGCATTTTAAAATAATGACCTGGACAAAAATGATGGTACACCCCTAGAAAAGTTTGAAAATAATTTGACCGTAGGGACATGTTAAACTAAAGTGTGTCCTGTAATCATCATCATAGGTGTCTTCAAACTTGCAGTCAGTCAGTCTGCCTATTTAAAGGGTGAAAATCATCACTGTGCTGTTTGCTATCATGGTGTATCCACACTGAACATGAACCACAGAAAGCAAGAGAAAGAGTTGTTTCGAAAGAGAGAATGCAAAAATTATAGACAAACGTGTTAAAGGTGAAGGCTATAAGTCCATCCCCAAGCAGCTTGATGTTCCTGTGACCACAAGTGCATATATCCTTCAGAAGTTTAAGGTCCACAGGACTGTAGCCAACCTCACTGGATGTGGCTGCAAGAAGAAAATGGATGACAAATTTAAGCGGAATGGTAACCAAAAGGTCCATGGACAACTTCCAATGAGATTAGAGGTGAACTCCAAGGTCAAGGTACATCAGTGTCCGATCAGAACATCCGTCGCAGTTTAAGGTGAAGTGGACTTAATGGAAGACGACAGAGAATGACTCCATTTTTGAAAGCAGATTATAAAAAAGCGAGACTGGAATACATAGTGACAAGCCACAAATCTCCTGGCAGAATGTCTTTTGGACAGATGAGACAAAGCTGGAACTTTCTGGCAAGTCGCGTCAGCTCTATGTTCAAAAATAAAGCATACAAAGAAAAGACCTAACATGGAACATGGAGGAGGCTCAAGTTATCCTCAAAGGCTGCTGTGCTGCATCTGGCACAGTGTGTCTTGAATCTGTGCAAACACCAATGAAATCTCAAGACCGTCAAGGCATTCTGGAGCGAAATGTACCATCCAGTGTCAGAAAGCTTGGTCTCAGTTGCAGATCATGGGTCCTCCAACAGGATAATGACCCAAAATAAACAGCTAAAAACACCCACAGCTCTTCTGAAGTGGCCTCCTATGAGCCCTGATCTAAATTCTATTGAATATCTGTGGAAAGAGCTGAAACATGCCGTATGGAGAAGGTACACTTAAGACCAGAGACAGCTGGAGCAGTCTGCTCAGAAGGAGTGGGTCAAAATACCTGTCCACAGGTGCAGAAGTCTCACTGAAATCATAAAAAGAAATTGTGCAACAAAATATGAAGCTAAGGGTACCATCAATTTTGTCCAGTCCAATTTGATTAGTTTGTTTTTATAACGATTCTGTTGAACCACAAAAAGCAATGTCTGATTTTCATTGGTTAATTTTCAGTATTATTACTTGCCTCAGGTTCAAGTTATACCACTGACAATTTCTCTTTGTTTTTCTTTCTTTATTAACGGAAAAAGGGGTTCTGCAGGACCTGGGGTGGGAACTTTAGACTTACCTTCATCAGACGTGTGTGAGAACCTGAAGACCGGATCACTCGGCTCGGCTCGGTTTATGTCCTCGATGATGTGTTCTACTGACGGTGGGTCAGGTCGGGTCGGCAGAACCATTTTCTTTTTCCCTTTGGATGACATGTTTATGTCGCTTTCTCTGTAGCTAACTCTGTAGTGGCTCTAACACCAGCAAGTGCATTTCACTTGTAGAGAACTATACGAGAATGTACATCATGTTTAAGTTTATTTAAGATTAACTTCAATAACAGCAGGACTTGAACCCTATGACGCGTCAATGCCGCGCACGACACCTTCTTCTTTTGTCTTTCTAGGTGAGGTGGTAAGCGCGCGCGTTCCGCCATCTAGTGACTCGGAGCGGAATCGACTTCCGGTATAGACACGGAAAACTACATTTTAAAAGTCCCTTTTGTCACGTTAGGCATAAATAAAATTTATTGAAGGTGGAATTTATTAAGAGTTACAGTAAACGAAATCATCTGTAATGTAAGGGTAATTATTCTGACACTATGTTTTGGACACCATTGAAATAAACTGATATGAATTAATTAAAATAAACAGTAAATAAATTAAGATGTGAGACGAGGGGATTCAAGTCAAGTAGGCTTTTATTGTCATTTCAACCATATACAGTTCAGTACACAGTGAACTGAAACGTTCTCCAGGACCAAGGTGCCACATACAACATACATTTAACAACATAAATTAGTAAAAAAATTAACTAGCCAACTTAACACCTCATTAGCTGACTGGGTAGAAAAAATGAACATCATGAATTTGCCTGAGTACAGCTTACAAAAACATTTTTGGTTGTTTGTTAGATTGTTTAGTCATTTCTGTTGCTGAAGTACACTACAGTTAGTTTCTTGGTTCTGTATAATTCCATCCATCCATCAAGGAACCTCTGTAGTCCAAATAGGGACTGTGGATGCCAATGGTGATTACCAGTGTATTTATTTTTTTCTGGGGTACAGAGCATTTTGGAGATCTTAACATGCTCAAAATTTTATATAAATCAGCACACAGGTTGGAATCTGCTGCCATTAGGACACCTAAGCCGAATGACTTGCTCACAGTATGAGCTACTATTACATTACATTATGAGACACATTTCCCCATAGAATGCATGCGCCCACTGTCTTTCTGGTGGCAATGGCGCAAGTACTTGGGCCTGATCATCTTTGTTTTTCAACTATATTTCCCATTTTACAACATCTGGTCAACATTCACACATGCATTCACACACTACAGGCAATTTCCATACATCCACCTAGGAACCTACAGTACGTACTAGGGACCATGGAGGCCAATGGTGACCATTATATTTATTCTCATTTTTATGACTGTGGTGGGACCTCTGTTTAACATTCACACCCCCCATTTCACACTCAATGGGCAATTTGAGAATGCCGGTTATGCTAATCTGCATGTCTTTGGACTGTGGGAAGAGACAAGAGGAGCCGGAAGAAACACAGGGTAGAACACAGAGAGAACATGCAAACTCCACGCAGAGGTTGGAATCGAACCCGGACCCTGGAGGTGCAAGGCAACGAAGCTAAACGCTAAGCCACAGTACCACCATTCATTGCTTGATACTGACATGTTTTTCAGGATGTGAGGGGAAAAAGGAAACCCACATGGACATGGGACAATCAATAACCTAAGAATCAAACTAATGCCACTGGAACAACTCTACTAATGTGTGTCTAATTATTAAATGATTGTATCAGGGCAATACACAATAACAATTAATAACTTAATAACAAGTTCAAGTAACACAGGATTGTAATATGTGCAAACCACTGTTAAAATGACATTCTGCTTAATATTTCCATATATATATGCTTTAAGCTTTAAGCAAACTGCATATGCTGGTTACATCACTGTTCCCCAACATCCAAGTGATTTCATTCCTTGCCATCCTGTGTGGACCCTGTGAACCCTCTGTGCCTATATAAACAGACATGAGACAGACATATTAGTCAGCTGAAACCATTTGGAAAGTGCTTAAAAAAACTAATAAATACTTTTGCACTTACAGTTCAGTCTACCTTCAGGTCATTCTTTACCTTCATGCAAATGGAGAGAGGAATGAATGAGAAACCAGGACAAATACTAGAAACATGGATTTAAACATCTAATAAATATGTGATATTGGCGAATGAAGGTGTTTACATACAGATGGACCAGGAAGCTCTTTGGCAGCTGGCTCGGCTGGGTGAATAGTTCGGTTTCTCACTAGAGTCTGAAGAACTGATATAAGCATAGATTTTATTAACTTATCTTAACATGTAACGTTGGCGAGTGAACATGAACAATTCACAAGGATTTGATGCTAAGCATACCATCCCTCGTAACAGTTTCCACAGCTGTTAGGGCCTTCCCACTTAGATCACAAACCATGTTGTCCACGGTGGCCTCATGTCTTAGGAAGAGTGGTTGGACTAAACGCTTATACAACATCTGAGAGCCATTCCAGGGTACTGGAGCCATACACCATAGCAAGAACAGACACTGACAACACACAGCGACATAATAATTGAAAGCAATTTAATATACACATAAATTAAATAACACATCGGTTAAAAAAGAGATCTAGTGAGAGAGTCTGTCTCATTACGGAAAGACACCATGGAGCAGTGCATGTATAATACACCTACTTTGAACAGATAGTAGAAAGGAAACCAGGACAGGAAGATGTCCAAGAAGAATTCTCCAATGCCAAAGAATCCATACACCACCCAGTACGTTAGCCACTGTGTGTCATCATCTTTGTTTGGACTCTCAATAGCCTTGATGCTAAAATCATCCGGAACCAACATGAAGCAACTAACAATAACAAAGTTTGCTCTAAGACAGCTATTAATCATTATCATCATTTCATCATTAAGTAAAACATATGTAGACATACACATAAAAGTTATAAACACGTACGAATAATATGCAGGATAAACAAAGCCAATCAAATTGCAGATCAAGGAGGCTCCATATCCAACCAATAAGAACAGTCCTGTTGCAGAGGCAGACCCTTTACACAGTAAAGACAAACAACATAATAATTAGTTCTTTATGTAATTACTTAAAATTACTGTAGCTCTTTTTGCATTAGGTTAAAGTGCAGGATTGCAGTTTTATTTTTTGAGGGTTATTACATCAACATTAAGGAAACACAAAGATGACATATATACTGTAGACATAGGAAACAGTGGAATGCAGTATAGTGTAGTGGCACAGCTGCACAGCAGGAAGCATTTTTCTCATAATATTTTAACTTGCTGATGCACCTTATGTAATGTTACTTAAGTTTCAACCTGTATATACAATCATTATGTGCATGTACAGAGAAACAGTAGATTCCTATTTCCTATTCCTTTTAATGCATCTTAAGCGCAGTATTCCCATCTGACTGCACTATTTTCTCATTGTGAATTTTAATTTGAGCCTGTTTTTTTTTTTTATTTATCCATCTGTCATTCTGATGGTTGATGTAAACATTGCCCAAAGCTGCTGACATATAACTGCATGATTTCATGCACTGCACTGCTGCCACATGATTGGCTGATTAGAGAAGTGCTGGAGCGACTTGGTGCACAGGATTACCTATAGTACTAACCTGTTGGGTAAGTCAGTAATGTTTTATCTATCTATCTATCTGTTGTTGGTCTTTCGTGCCGGATGCCCTTCCTGATGCAACCCTCCCATTTTACCTAGGGTTGGGACCGGCACTGCATCTAGTGGCTGGGGTTCAGGCACTGGCTAGGAATCGAACCCGGGCCTTTCCCGTGGCAGGCGAAACACCTACCACTAAGCCACCGGTGCTCGAACCCCAGCCATTGGATGCATCCAATGTAACATCTATCTATCTATATTTATGTCACAGGTGTTCCACAACGTACACGTGAATGTAACGGTAGGCAGCATCATCATCAACTTTTATGTCATAAAGTGAGGTAATAATGTATCTTCATCTGATTACCAGATCATCATCAGGTGGATGTACATGGGCGGAGCCAAGGGTAACCTTTAGTGTATCATCACTCGTTCACTCACTCATCTTCTATATCGCTTTATCCTGTATACAGGGTCACGGGGGCCCTGGAGCCTATCTCAGGTGACTAATCTATCGCAGGGCACATTCCTCCAGGGACTCTGGGTTTCTCCCAAAGTCCAAAGACATGCAGATTAGGTTACTTGGCGTTCCCAAATTGCCTGAAGTGTGTGTGTATGTGTATGTGCCCTGCGATGGATTGGCACCACGTCCAGGGTGTCCTAAGTCTCCTGACATAGGCTCAGTCTCCCTGTGACCCTGTATACAGGATATGGTTTTTAATTAGTGAATGAATGAAAGATGAATGAATTAATAAATTATTTAAAACATTTAATACATTTATCGTGTCAAGATTTTAACTGCAGGATTTTTATACAATTTTACAATAATGCAGGCTTCTCATTTAGTTTTGAAGAAAGATTTGTAAGATTTATAAACTGAACTCTTCAGAGGATGAAAACATTTTGAACTGAAATATGAGTAAAAAAATCAGAGCCATTTCTTATTGACAGAATTCTCTCTCTCTCTCTCTCTCTGTCATGTCCAACTAACTATGTGACTTAAAATAACCCACATCTTACCTATTACAAGTAAACGCTTCTTAATTCCAGTCTTTTCTTCGATTTTGTTGAGGAAATCAGTGACAAAGTTCTTCTGGTTCAGAAAAGTATCGACGCGCTCTTTTAGCTTTGAAAAAAACGAAAACATTGTGACCTGTGTCATGTAAACGTGTTGTCAGATACCATTGATTATTAATATATTCTTCTTTCAGCAGTTAAGAGTATGTACATGAAATACATTTAAGGTGTACATGCTACAGGGACTGAAGAGGAGTTCAGCTGACAGGACAAGCAGCGACCTCGATCCCTTTAATCCGCTTACACCTGACTTGACCCCAGGGTTGCCAGATTGTTGTGCTAGATTCACACCAATTCACTAGCTTGTACAGTACCTTGTTTAAAGCCCTCTAACCAAACAGGGTTTAAAACATAAAAAAAAATAAAAAAAACGACAGCAGTCATTTTTCTTTAGGTTTTTTTTTTAACATGTGTGTTTTCCTATCTAATTTATCTAATTTACAGGATTAAATCTTAGTATGAATGTTGCCAGGTTTCTGAATTACAAACTTTCAGAGTAACAGAAAGGTCACTTGCTAGTGTGAACACGGTGACAGATTATGTGAATAATCACCTATTATTGCAAAAGAAACAAAACACTTAACTGGTTCCTGTCATTCTATAATTTGGCGTACATTTCACATAAGTAATAAATGAACAAAAACAATGTTCTCAATAGAACAAATTGTGGCTTAAGTTAGTAAAAGCTTAAACATTATTATTTTTATATTTTGTACATGACTGGGTGATATAGTCGACACATAACATAGTTGACAATTTCCTTTTTGTTACCTACAATTTGAGTG
>JAOTRS010000004.1:19038751-19052704 GCA_028565755.1 Dinotopterus cunningtoni
AATCCTACAGGTGGTGTGCTTCAAGTTCATATTGATACATGCACACAAAATTTTGCAAATATATTTTTATAACAAGTCATTCACAGGAAGTTGTATGGGAGGAGACTTGTGCAAGCTATAACTAGCAATGAGTTTGTGTTATTTAAAATAAAAGAGATGTGTTTAAAATTCATGAGTCTCTTTAAAAAAAACAAGAAACAACTTGTTTTGCAAAAATATAAATGAATATATGAAGCATGAAGTGTTTTTCTTAAATAAAAATGGCAACTGTTAGGAAACTCACATGGTTTAAAAGGAAATTTCAGGTCCTTACAGGAAATTAATTAACTATGAAATTAATCAACTTTTTTTTAATTAACCTCCACCGCAGATCATGTTGATAACAGTGGGCACCATTGTGTAAGACTACTTACTGAACATTTACTATTAATGTAGAAACATGCATAACACCTAAGGAAATAATAGTTTTGATAAATTAAACCTGTTTTTATTTTGTTAAACAAACCTTTGCTCTTAAATGTAGATTGTAATCAATTAGATAGCAATGAATATAATCATTTAGAATTAACTTACTCTAACAATGGCTATAACAATCCACACATCTTCAAGTTATTCATTTTCCTACTCAATATACGGACTACAGATTATCTATGGACTACAGCACCAGAGGCTCAGAGAACCAACCTTGAGAGCAACAATCCTCTGGTACACGTCCTCCCTCATGCTCATCTCTACATCGAACTCGGAGAGCTTCTTGTCAGCATCGGTGCTGGCCGTGCGCACGTCCTTACAGGAGGACACGTGCTGAGGGAAATCCAACATGTTCCGCTGAACTGGGGAAAAAGAAAAAAAAAAATATACCAGAAACGTGAGGGTCACACCCTGTGTGTTTTTTTATGCTTATGGTGAGAAGTTTAATGGGTCAAATTTTATAGCTTGAAAATTAAATCTAAAGCTCGTATCATCGATGTTGTGTTACTGGTACAGATAAAGTCACCATTTAAAAATGCAGTTTTATTTGCTGACCTGTGGCACACATGCACAATGTTTGCCCCAAATAAAAAAAAACTGCACAAAATAAACCACACCAACTAGATAAGACTGAAGTCCCTTATTGCTTGGAAAGAGTACTGAAGGCTGAGAACAATCTTCCTAACATGTTTATTATATTAACAGCTATGTTCATCTTTTCTAGTTTTAATTCATCACTTACTCTGCTATTCCATTCAACAAGGCAGAAAACATTGCTGTGTGTCACCTGGTTGGCCATGCTTTATGTAAAAAGTGCTGAACGGTGTATACCGCTGCATAGAGCTCTCCTGCCGAATCAGCTTTTTTGTTTTTGTACTGATTAGAATTGTGACTGATAAACTCCATCTGTAACTTGGTTTTAAATATAAATAGCTCATACAAGCTAAATTAGAGAGCTTCAATCTTGAATGTAGAAGAGTGGTTCCAGCATTATGGATGTGACATCAGCACTCACGTTACTAAAAACACAAATCCTCAGAGCATGGCCAAGCTTAATATCAGAGATTTCATTTGTTCATTATTTATATCAATAATTTTTACTGTAATCTCTTCAGATGAGCAAATGAACAAATCCTTAAAATTTGTACTATCACTTACAAAAAAACAACAACAAAAAAAAAACTTATCGGTATTATGGATGTGAAACTGAAAACCCTTTTTTTTTTAAAGACAACTGCAGAAACCACTACATTTGCACCATTAAAGAGACTAGAATGAAGATCTGAAAATGTTTTTCACTTTTTGAAATAAACAATTTCAGAGAAACTGGTGTTATGGATGCGACAAGTGTTATGATGTTATAATCTCAATCAGTCCTCTTTTCCTTTCACATCCTTTTTTTGTAGTTTTCATTATTTGTCTTCTTTTTGACACTCAGCATTGGACTTTACTCTTTCATTTACGAGGAAACTTTAAAAAATACTACCCCTGTTATATTGACATAGTGTACTAGTATGGTTCAGTAGGAATCTATGAACGATGGCTATTTTTTTTTCCCATGTTAAACCTGACTTTTGCATGGAATCTCCCAGAAATGTCAAATACTTCATTAAGAACCAAGTCATGAGCAAGTCGTAAGTCTGCTTCTAGAGAAAATCTGTCTTGGCATCCTCATAAAGTTGGACAGCACAAGCAGAGTATTGAAGCAAGGCAGGTCAATAAAGAACAATAAAGGACAATAAAACCTAAATGATTACCTGTGTACTCCACCTCTACATCAGCAAGAGCCTTCAGCGTGTTCTCATAAGTGACACTGGCGATGTCCAAAGCCCCGACGTCGTCGTACACTTTCTTGGTTTTGGCAATGAGCTCATCTGTAAGCTGGTGGATCTGATCTGGTTTAAGGTCCCAGCGCAGCCGATTTTCTGCGCAGACTCGGCTGCCGTCACCAAACACCACTTCACCTGACAAAAAATTGTGAAGTTTCATTTAACCAGAAGGATTTTATAACCAAAAAAAATTTTTTGTTAAATAAAATCTAATTAAAAAATATATATCAAATTAAAAAAAAAAAAAAAAAACCGACCATACATAGAATAAAAATTAACTTAAAAAACAAAGCAAGCATACATTCTTGGTTTTAGTCTTGATTAATTTTGTAAAAGTAGGACCTTTTTTATTGTGAGCTAACACAAACCTCAGCGTAACAGGCATCAGTAATATTTCAATACATTAGATTAGATTTATTGTCATTGTGCAAAGTACATATACCATGCCAATGAAATGCAGATAGCATCTAACCAGAAGTGCATAAGTGGCCTACTGACAATAAATAAAAATGAGGTAAATAAGCGTATGGGTTCATATGTACAAGGATGAGTGATTAATGTACCAAAGGTGCAGTACGTATTACAAGCTGGAACTGAATGTCACTTATAAGCCTATTAAAGAAATAGGAAAAAACCTCAGGAAATATAAACTATTTGAACTTTAAGGTTAATTCAATTCAATTTTATTTATATAGAAATTCAACAATGGTCATAGTCACAAAGCATCAGATCTTTCCTCATGAGCAAGCCGAGTGCAACAGTGGCAAGGAAAAACTCCCTGAGATGGCAATAGGAAGAAACCTTGAGAGGAACCAGACTCAACAGGGAACCCATTCTCATTTCTTCAGCAGTCATGCTGAGTGTTAGGTGGTGGGAAGTTCAGTATAACAGCAGAGGTGTTTAAGTTAAACACAAGTTCACTTTCGTTACTGGAGGCTCAGGTACAAAACTGTTTTCTGGACTCTCGTTTCTGAATGATAATCATCAGAGAACAGCTGTCTGCATCAGCCCAATCCAAGACCATCTTCATGGTGTAACAGTAATATACAGTATGGCCAAATATGTTTAAAAATAGGGTTTTGAATGAAAAAGAGGTTCTGAATTAAAAAAATAATAATTAAAGATTTTAGATAAAACAGCTATTTAAACATGTTTATTTGTGCAATATAATTTATGTTTGTTTTCAGAGCCATGGATCTTTTTAATTCAGAACCAAGTTCTCTCTAAACTTATCTTCACCTGACATGAGCTACCTTATCCACCTTCACTTCACATCTGGAATCTTTTACATAGGTTAAGGTTAATAATTGATACATAATTTCTGTAGATCGACAGATAGATAGATAATTGCTGTATTAGTATCCATTATTGGTCTTTTTTAAACATTATTAAATCATTAACATAATTAAAATTTTAAACACAAAGCCGAGAGAGCTTAAAAAGGAAAAGCATAAGCAGGAATGATGTTAAGAATGTTTGCTGTATTAATAATAGCATATTAGACAACTTGAACCTAGATATTATAAAAAGTGGAGGAAAAAAAAAATCATACTTACGGATATGTTAGAACACCGTTAATAAAGCCGGTTATCGGTTTCCGCATGTTTTGTTCTGTTGCTAAGCTAACTAAATAACTAGCAACTGGCTAATCCAGTAGCAGCAGCTGATAGACAGCACCAGAGCTCTGACTCGCCGGCTGCTCTGTTCAACTTCTCCATATTAGCCATCATGGTGATTCACACACCACTGACCAAGGTAAACTATTTCTATAATTCACAATTAGTCATAAAATGAAACACGGGCTGGATTACTCACCTGTTGGCGCCATTATTCACACGGATTAAAGGCTAAATCACCCTGAGACGTTACACTGTCAGCGTGCTCAAATTCAACATACAAGCAAGCTCCACCCACTCTGCGGTCCAGTTCTCTGATTGGACCAAGTACGCATCAATCACAGTTGACGCACAGTAGAGTGGGTTGGAGCTAATTGTTTCATAATTTATACAATGCACATATATAGGAAGTGATGAAATATTTGTGATTCAGCTGTTTTTATTTATGACCCTAACCCTACATGGCTTATAACAAGAGAAAAAGCAAATAGTTTAAATGCAACTATTAAATTACACCATTCACCGGTGTAAAAATATAATCACTATTATCTTCCTATATAATCAATATTATCTGCCTATATATTAAATATTATCTGCCTAATATATCCGCTGTTAGACACGTGCCACTCTTAATAAATTAGATATCTTGTTAGAGCGGTACGTGTCTAAAGAGTGGGACAGATTAGACAGAAAGTAAAAAGTAAGTTCTCCAAGTTGATGTGTTCAAAGTAGGAAAAATGGGCAAGTGTAAGGATTTGAGCAAATTTGATTTATGCCTTGTTGTAATGGCTTAGACGACAGGGCCAGAGCATCTCTAACAGCAGCTTAGTGGTTAGTACCAACCAAAAGTGGTCCAAGGAAGGACATCTCCTTGCATTTGAGAAATAATAAACAAACAAACAAACAAATAAATGGTCCAACCAATCTCTTGGCAAATCTGAGCAGATGGGAACCTGTCTATTGGTGAGTTAAAGTTTTGTGTCCCCTCTGAACCTAACAATATACTACAAAACAATACATTAAACGAGTGCAAAATAAGCGTTCCCTACACATCACATCACTCACAATTTCATGATTTTATAATTTATTCCGTGTATTATGGTATTTTTGCATTTACTCATTTATATTAATCATGAAGGATTTCTCTTTACATCCAGCAGTCAAACAGAAGGAGTAGACATGACCTGCAACGCCCCCTAGTGAGCCCTTGTGTTGCTGCTCTGGATTGTCATTTGTTTAAAGAGAACACACACACACGCACACTCACGACAGGGCGTGCTGTTTGTTTCAGATATTCATCGCAGTAAAACTAATATAGGCAAAATATGTTTTTTAATTGCACATCACAACAGAAAAAAAAATCAGAGCACTTTGTCAACAACACTTGAAAGCTGTCACTGTATCTCATGTGATGTCATACTGGGGTGTTTTTTTCCTTGTGGAAAGAAGTATGTAAGAAAAAAAACTTTTTTGTGTTATTTATTTATGATCATTTAAATTGTTTCTTTAAGATTTGACATCAGCTGCTCTTTTTGTAACTCTGCTCCTGAAACAGTTGTGCATTTGTTTTGATTGTACAGATATTCTTGTTTTTATCCAAAGTTTTTTTTTTTAGTTGTGTCCTGAGTTTCTTTTTTTATTTTTTTAAAGACATTCTTTTGGGTACAACAAATCTATTTTATAAAATAAAGAGATATATATTTATAAAATATCTTAATATATTATAAAAAAAATTATTATAAATGTAGTGTTTATAATAGTACGTTTTTATTAATAAATGCAAATTTAATAATAGTATACCCCTCTTTCTTGTATTAAAATGATATTGAAAAATATTTTAAAGTATTAAATAAATAAAAATAAAACTCCAATTTTACATTTATGTGCATCATATGGTATAGATTTTTTTTGCTCCTTCACATTACCCCTTCTTTTTTCCTAAATGCGTTCTTTTCTTCTTTTATTGCTTTATTTATCATCTATACCACTTATTCTGTTTTATAAAGGTGCAAGGCGATAGTGCTAACCACTACCCCTCCGTGCTGCCCTATTTACTATTTTATCTTCATTTTTTTTGGCTTGTTTGTTATTTGCTATTTACTGCTCCTTCTATCCTGCCTGGCTATACTGTTTTGGATTGTGTTTTGTTTAAAATAAAGAATTAACTAAAAACAAACAAACATTATACAGTATATACTCACTAAAATGCCAAAAGTATTCCCTCACCTGCCTTTACATGCATATGAACTTGAGTACCATTGAATTTTTAATCCATAGGGTTTAATATAATGTTGGATGAGAAGGCCTGGCTCGTCTCTTTGCAGCTATACCAGCTTCAACTTTTCTGAAACGGCTTTCCACAAGATTTAGGGGTGTGTTTATGGGAATTTTGAACCATTCTTCCAGAAGTGCTTTTATGAGGTCAGACATTGATGTTGGACGAGAAGGCCTGGCTCGCAGTCTCCGCACTAATTCATCCCTAAGGTGTTCTATCGGGTTGAGGTCAGGAATGGCAGGCCAGTCAAGTTCTTCCACACCAAACTCGCTCATCCATATCTATATTGACTTGCTTTGTGCACTGGTGGGCTGTCAGGTTGGAAGTCCAAGCTGGTGTGGGGTTGTTTTTTAGTCATTGGGCTCGGCCCCTTACTTCCAGTGAAGGAACTCTTAATGCTTCAGCATTACAGCAGTAAGACATTTTTGACAATTTCATGCTCCCAATATTGTGGGAACTATTTGGAGATGGCCCCTTACTCCAAGATGACTGCGCAGCACCACTTTTTAAGGAAACGACCAGGTGCTACTCCACACCAGAAGGTGGCGGCGATAGACCGGTCTGTTGTTGTTAGTGTAAGCAAAAATAGAAGAAGGGAAGAAAAGATGACGAGGCGATGATGTTTGTGTAAAGAGGGGCGGGGCTACGTGTGGCAGGGCCAACTCGCGCAGCATAGCGGTTAAGCGGACAGGATCGCGTGCAGTGGGACGTTGAGTAAGTGTTGTAGTATAAGCTTTATAAACATGAGCTAGCCATTTAGACTTATTAATAAATTAGCAACAACACGGTGTAGGTCATGTCTAACTATTTATGAGCTGTATTTTATAATTGATATATAATAGTCTTCTTTTGTTGGTGGCTAACAGCGGAACGCTACGAAATAAAGGTCGCTAGCCGGCTAGCTAACAATGCTAAGCTCCTGGTGTCCTGTTAAGGCAGGTTTGCTATTACTTTAGCAGGGGTTATCTGGACAATTATTGTATTTTAAAACGATAATAACGTTAATTTGCATCAGTTTGTAGCGTTTAGCTGACGCAGCGACCCGTGTTTGATCACCCAGCATCAAAACTAGCCGTGTTCACTAGAATGTTCTCACGGCTCAGACCAGCAGCAACTGTCGTGGCATTCCTGTACATTCACTACAAGTGTGTTAAAAGTAGTCAGGTTTTGCTGCTAGTTGTAATATAGCGATCTAGCACTGGATTTAACTTTCCTTAACTCGTGGGTATTGTGTTTTGTAGATCACGTGTAGCTGTCAGTCAAAATATTGTGCTCAGAACTGCTTTAAAACACTCTTTATCTCAATAAGGCCGTAATGATTAGATTTGATTAAAGCCACAGGGACTGATCAATGATGAGATCAAACACGTCTAGTTGTAAATCCCTGATGATGACCATGATTAGAATCATCAGATCACCAGGAACACCATGCTTTTCTGCTGCACTCAGGATCATGGTCTTCACAATGATATCATTATAATGATGTTAGAATTAATTTGTTACTTTTTTTTATTTAGACGACACCGTGACGTAGTGGTTAGCACTGTGGCCTCGCACTTTGAGGGGTTGAGGGTTCGATTTCCGTCTTGGGTCTGTCTGTCTTTGGACTGTAGGAGGAAACTGGAGGAAACCCACCAAGCACGAGAAGAACATGCAAACTCCACACACACAGACCTGAGGTGGGATTTGAACCCTCATTCCAGGTGGCATAGTGGTTAGCGCTGTAGCGTTCAGTTTCGAGGGTATGATTCCTGCCTTGGGTCTGTGTGTGCGCGGAGTTTGCATGTTTTCCCCCATTTCTCCAGGTACTCCGGTTTCCTCTCAAAGTCTAAAGACAGGTTAATTGGTCGTCCCACATTGTCCGCAGTGTGTTTGTGTTCTGTGTTGAATTTTTACCCTGTGTTGATGGATTGGCACCCTGTCTTCAGTTCGGGCTCCATGCTGCCCGCGACACTGTAACAGTATAAGCAGTATTGAGGATGAACGAATGAATAAATAAATGATTTCTTTATCTGTTATTGGTTTGTCTTTCAGTTATTCCTATAAATACCTGGAGTGGTCCTAACCTCCAGCTAACAATGACAGATACAAAGAGACTTGCGTTCTCCATTATCCAGTTCCTCCATGACCAGCTGACGTCTGGGGGCTTGTCATCAGATGCTCAAGAAAGTTTAGAAGGTACTTTCTAAAAGAGGTGTAAGTAAATTTTTTGAATATGGCTATAATACTAATGTGTAATTTCTCTTCCATGTTAAACTGCTTTCTAGTTGCCATTCAGTGTCTGGAAACAGCATTCAGCGTCTCGACTGAGGACCAGAGTTTAGCAGTTTCTCAGACTTTACCAGAATTATTTGCAGCAGCAACTGTCAAGGTAATATGCAACTTAAAGCCATAAGTCTGTCGACGTATGACTAGAGGCCAAATATTTGTGGACACCTGATTATCACACCTACACACATTCTAAATATTTTATTTATATACAGTGAAACCTTGGATTGCGAGTAACGTGGTTTGCGAGTGTTTTGGTTTACGAGCACCGAGTATCATGTATCACACATGTGCTTCTTGTTTTGACACCGAGCGTCACGTGATCACAACTGAGCCAATGGTTTTTCTTTCTCTTACGCAGAATTGCGGGTAATCGTCTCCCCTTCTGGGTCTTAGTGCGCGCCTTTTACTGGTATAATCAGCATCTGTGCACGCATGTACTGTTTACTATAACACTGTGACCACATGTGTGTGTAAAACATATTTTATTTTGTGTTTGTAAGCGCGTGTGTACTGCGCGTGTGTACTCTTTCTTATAACACACGTGTGTGCGCGCGAGTAAAGCAAAAGAAAGCCTCAATACAGAGGTTAAAAAATCCATTTTCTTCCTCAGCCCATCGCTATGTGTGTGCACGCGCGTAATTTGACACTGCCAGTTCACACACTCTCTCTCTCGCCTTAATGTGTGTGTGTTTGTGTGTGTGAAGCACCCCCTCTCTGCGTGTTTGTGTGTGTGTGTGAAGCACCCCCTCTCTGCTGCACAAAAAAAACAAAAGGCATAATGATTACTTATTTTTTATTTACTTTTTATACAAAAAGTGGCATGTCCAAAATTAGTCATACCGTCCTTAATAATCAATAGAAAAGTCTTGATTGGCTATTACAGCAAATCAAACGCTTCCTATAATTGCTGACCAGCTTTTTGCATGTCTCCACTGGTATTTTTGCCCATTTACCTTTAGCAATGAGCTCCAACTCTTTCAGGTTGGAGGATCTCCTTACCATCACCCTGTTCTTTAGCTCCCTCTACAGATTCTCAATTTGATTTAAGTCAGGACTCTGGCTGGGCCACTGCAAAATGTTAATGTTTTTGTCCACTAACCATTTCTTCACCACACATTTGTTTCAATGTATATACACACACACACACACACACACACACACACACACACACACTTTCACTGCGATAATTGGGTGTCCACAAGTATTTTGTCTCTAGTTTGTAAGAGCTGTTTTTGCAAAATCATGTTAGAAATGCGGTTAACAGACAGCATGAGCTCTGTATGTGGTTTTGCAGGTAGCAGATACTCCTCAGGTTAAAGTCACCTCAGCTAATAGTTCGCCTACAGTGGATCAGATAGCAGAGGCAGAACAACTGAAAAGTGACGGTATGGACATAAAATCTGTTGTATAATTTTCTTTAATAGGCTTTGTGTAACATTATGAAAATAAAAATGTAAAATTTTTGTGCAAATTCTGTTTATGACGGAAATGTATTTTATACAGGAAATGACCAGATGAAGGTGGAAAACTTCAGTGCAGCCGTGGAATTCTACTCCAGAGCCATTCAGCTTAATCCACACAATGCAGTTTACTATTGCAACAGGTAACTGCTGTTGCTTCTTTGATTTACTGTTGGTATAAGTCAAATTGTGTGCTTTATAAACAGCGCTGTGCTTGTTTCCTGGTCCGCAGAGCTGCTGCATACAGCAAACTTGGTAACTACGCTGGAGCAGTTCAAGATTGCGAGTGTGCCATTGGAATTGATCCAAACTACAGTAAAGCATACGGACGAATGGGGTAAGACAATAAATCTTCAAAAGTAACTAAATATTAGTACCTACATATATTAGGGTCTATATATAGTACGTATATTATGTGTATTACTGAATCATCAGGTCACGCACCTTTTTTTTTATTTGAATAATTGTTGCAATATTTGGCCTTGTAGTGCTTGCCAAGGATATGTAAATCATGCATTTGATGAAAAATAACATGTTAGAAACTATTCTAGAGCATTATTATTGTTATTTTTTTTCTTATTATTATTATTAAATATATTCATATAAGCTTTTTCTTGTTGCTAGATTAGTGAGCAACCATGAATCATATGTAGGTTGATTCAACCTCTGCCTTTTCAAAATGCAGATTTGCGGCAGATTTCCTTTGCCTATCAAGCGCTGTAGGTTTCATAAAAAAAATAAAATAAAAAAAAAACACTTAATCTACACCTGTGATGCTTGTGTATTTAGATGGTTTGTTATTTCTGTGATGAACGTTAATTCCTTGGACTTGTGTCTGTCATCTCAATTGAGGATTTGTCTGGTGTGAGATTAATGCTATAAGATCTGTTGTATTTTCTTCCCATAAACAGACTGGCACTTTCAAGTTTGAACAAACACACAGAGGCTGTGGGCTACTACAAGAAAGCTTTGGAGATGGACCCCGAGAACGAAACATACAAATCAAATTTGAAAATTGCTGAGCAGAAAATGAAAGAAACACCAAGCCCAGTGAGTTCTCGTCTACCATTCCATTCACTTACTGGAAATTGAAAACAAATGTTAAATTCTCTCGTCTTGATTTCTGTCTTGCAGACAGGCGGTATGGGTGGAGTTGACCTTGCTGGTTTGCTCAGTAATCCCGGTTTTATGAGCATGGTGGGTATTTTTCCTCAGTCAAAAATATACAATATGGCCGAAAGTTTGAGAACATCTCACTATCAAATATGTAAATTAAGTTAACTATCATGGTCCAGGTTTAATCCTTGCTTTGCTGACATAATAACTTTAATTTTTTCGCAGTTGTACGCACAATTCTTCTCTGAGGTGTTTAGTGGGGTTTTAGGGTAGGGCTATGTAGAGGACTTGCGAGTTCTTTCATGTCTTTCATAAAGCTCGCCTTGTGTTGTGTAAAGCTACATACCATTGTGTGCTTTAGTGTGATATTCACATATAGTGAATATAGTGAATGTCATATTCACATTTTCACTCATATATGCGTCCACATACTTTTGGCCAGATAGCATATATCAGTCTATTGTAGGCAGCAAGATAATCAGATTACTGCCTTTTTTTTTTTTTTTTTTTTTAAGGCTTCCAATTTAATGAATAACCCACAAGTACAACAACTGTGAGTATGATTAATGTATCTTTTAAGAACAGATATTTAAGTTGAAGTAGTGTTGGAATTGACTACAACATTGCTTCTGTGATTGTTGCTGTTATTATATGCTTTCTTGTGGGTAACACTCAGGTTTAGATTTTTTTTTGTACCTTTCTCTTCAGTGTGTCAGGAATGATGTCCGGATCTTACGGGCCTGTGGGTAGCACTGCAGCTCCAGCCCCAGGACCTCCAAATGACATATCTGGCCTTATTCAAGCGTAATGTTCATTTTATCTCTATTTTTTAAAGCCAACATAAAATTGCTCACGTATGGTTAGATGTTTAGTGAAACATTTCCTATCTTTACACAGTGGCCAGCAGTTTGCCCAGCAAATGCAGCAGCAGAATCCTGAGCTCATCGAGCAGTTGAGGAGTCAAATCCGGAGCCGGCCTCCTAGTGCAAGTAACGAAGAACAATGACAAATAAAGCGGTAATTCTCAATTTTGTTATTGGGAATGAAACATGCTGTCAGCTCTCTAATTATTGGTTCTCTTAATAAAACAGGTAGTCCCAGACTTACGAACATTCGAATTACGAATTTTTGCAGATACAAACGGACTGCGATTCTAATGCCGGGTTCAATCACGGAAGTTGCTCACATGTATTGAACAAATAAATAGACACTGCAGTGCACCAGATACCAATATTTACAATTATATACAATATTTTCAGTGTGTAAGTGAGTGTATAAAAGAATTTATAAAATGTCCAAAGTCCGGTATATTGCATGTGTGTGAGTGTGCGGGAGAAATGAGTCAGCCTCACCGGTTTCGCTGAATCAGTCCGTAAGCATGATGATAGAAAATTGCTGTCCTGATGGTGAGTAATTCTTATTCCGGAAAATCCTCAACACAACAGAGTTCACAGTCCAATACAGTGGAAAACAGCTCTGAGACAAAATGAGCGATTTAAAGACGCGGAGACAACAAATTTGCGTTCCTTAGGTACGGTTATGTTTTTTTGCAGAAAGGGGACAAACTTAGTCAAGTGGATTGGTATTCTTTACATCATATATTCGTGGCAAAAGTGTACGAGACTCACTTTGTCTGACTTAAGAACAACTCAAACTTACGAATGTGCTCCTGGAACAGAACTCGTTCGTAAGTCGGGGACTACCTGTAGCGATTACCAAAAGTTTTTTCTATTTAGGTAATTAGCTCTTTCAATAATATTTGTAATTCAAGTAAATTTAATATAGGAAAATTAATTAAAAACCCTTAGAAAATTGTAACAGTAGTTGGCACCCCTGACTAGATTTATTACATTGTGCAACCTGACTTACCACCATAACAGCACAGAGTCTCATAATGCTTAATGATAATGGAACATACAGAACAATTAAGGAGGAGACTCCTCAATACAGAATCTTACCTCCTCCAGGGTTATTTGACTACGTTTTGGAAGGTCCCAAGTTCAAATCCCACGACTGCCAAGTTGTTGTCCCTGTTGGGGTCTTGAGTAAGGCCCTTAACCCTCAACTGCTCACATGTATAATGAAATACAAATGTAAGTCGCTCTAGATAAAAGACGTCTGCCAAAAGCCTAAATGTAAATGGATTATTGTGTTGCTGGACGATCCAGTCACACCTAGCTTCTTGCCAGATGCAAGTCGAGTTTCTTTTATTTTACTTTCAGCTTATTTCTAAGAGACCTTGTACTATATTAAACATAAATGTTCCCATCTGAGGTATTGTACCAGAATTAGCTTTGAGATATTTTAATCTGCAGTCCCTCTGACTTTCATTTAAAATCTTTGTTTTGCAAGAAATTCATGGTGATGTGTGTCCTAAAAAGGTTAAAAGGTATATTAAAGGGAAACTGCAGCAGATCTTTCACCGGACTAAGACCACCTTTGTATTTTATTCTTATCTGACACCAAATTGTAGTGTCTGGTAAACTTTAAATGCAGGCATTACTGTTTAGATGGGTTTTAATTTCCTGTCATGAAGGTGGTGTCTAACTGTAGCTTTGCAGCCCCACATTAGTTGGTGACCCAAAAATGCTGCCATGTTCTGCAAATTTCTTGTGAGTCTCACCTCCTTGGAGAGATGTTTTCTCTTTAACTATCCTGTTCACTCAGCATGAGACGAAATATATGTGTCCTCTTTCAGGCAGGTTCATTACAGCTCTGCTTGTTTTAACCTTTTTAATTGTGAAAGTAAATATCAGCATTTTCATTTTTCTATTTTTATACCCGTAGCCTGATTTTTATGAAGGTCAGTATGCTTTATTTATTTTATTATTATTATTTTTTTTTATAATTCGTGTATCTGAAATTCTCTCCATGTTGATGAATAACTTCATGTTTAGGAAATTTGATATTAAAAT
>JAOTRS010000004.1:19114573-19125369 GCA_028565755.1 Dinotopterus cunningtoni
GTCATAAAGACATTATAAGTGTGTACTAAACTAATTATACTGTATACACCCTCTGACTCTGTATATATATATATATATATATATATCATTATATAATATTATATGGATTATAATAAAGTGTGTGTGTGTGTGTGTATGCATGTTCTTCCCTAGCTTGGTGGATTTTTCCTCCAGGTACTCTGGTTTTCTCCCACAGTCCAAAGACATGCAGATAGGCGTGCTAATTGCTGTTCCCAAATTGCCCGTAGTGTGTGAATGTTAACCAGAGGTTCTACCACAGTCGTAAAATGGTAATAAATGCAACGGTAATCACTATTGGCCTCCACAGGGGTTCCTACTGTGGATGAATGGATGGAAAGTGTATTAACTCCTTTTTGTTTAGCACGGTGGGTTCGATTTCCATCTTGTGAATCTCCCCAAGCTTGGTGGGTTCCACAGACATGCAGATGAGGATCCCAAATCGTCCATAGTATGTGAATGCGCATGTGTAAATGTTGACCAGAGGTCCCACCATGTTCGTAAAATTAGAAAGAAATACAATGGTGATCACTATTGGCCTCCACGGTCCCCTACAGAGGTTCCTAGATGGATGGATGGATGGATGGATGGATTAACCTGTATACACACATATTAATTGTAATATATTAACTACATTTTGTATAGCACAGGGCATTTGTTTTATCACTGTGGCCCCACAACTCCAGGGTCGCAGGTTCGATTCCCACCGCGGGTCTGTGTGCATGGAGTTTGCATTGCGTTTCTCAACTAATTAGCTGACTAGCTAAACTTCCTTGTGTTCGGTGGGTTTTCTGCGGGTACTCCAGTTTTCTTCCCACAGTCTAAAGGCATGAAGATTAGCCGTGCTAATTGGCGATTCCAAATGGCCTGTAATCACTATTGGTCTCCACGGTCCCCAGTTGGACCTGGATTTCTAGATGGTTGGATGGAAGAATGGATATATTAACCTGATTGACCTGTATACACACATATTAACTGTAATATATATTAACTCCTTTTTGTTCAGCACTGTTAGCACTGTGGCCTCGCACCTCTAGGGTCCGGGTTCGATTCCCGCCTTGGGTCTGTGTGTGTATTTGGTGAGTTTCCTCCAGGTACTCTGGTTTCCTCCAACAGCCCAAAGACATGCAGATTAGGTTGGTTGGGATTCCCAAATTGTCGTAGTGTGTGTGTGTGCCCTGCAATGGATTTGCACCCTGTCTAGTCCCTGACTCCTGGAATAGGCTCCAGGCCCCCTGCGACCACGTACTGTATAAACACTATTGAATATGAATGAATAAATTAACCCCATTTTTGCTATTTTGAAAAAAAAATCTTTAAATAAGGCAAGAATTATTACAAACATAAATAATAATATTTAAAAAATGTGTTTATTCTTGTTATTCTTCATCTTATTATTATTTGTACAGTAATATACAGTATATATACTGTATATATAATAGCAAGATTCTATTGACGGCCTTTAGATTTGTTTACGGGGGACGATTTGGTTATAATTTCATGTGTGAAAATGATTCCTCTTGCTACCAGAATGACTTTTTTTCACATGCAAATTACATTCAGTACATTCAGGTCGTCATCCGACTTCACTTTATTGCCACATAACAGTGCTGAGTGTGTGTGTGTGTGTGTGTGTGTGTGTGTGTGTGTGTAGGTAAATGTTTGAACATGCAGCACAGTCAAAATAGGTTTTAATAATGTGTTGATGGATTCTGAACCGTGTTCCAGTATCCTTAAGTTGACACTTCTGATTATAATAATAATAATAATAATAATAATAATAATCATATTTTTCTTTGTCAAAAATATGGTTTTTACACTGGTTTCATCTACAGATTCATCTTCAGTGCGAGTAAATTTAATGAGTACACATTTTTGTCCTTGAACCCTAATATTCTGTCCTTGAAGAACATTCTGTTATACTGTATAAATTGGTACGCGTCTGGTAACCTTCATCTTCTCTAATCCTTCGGGATAGACTGGGTGTACTGTGGGCGTTTTGCTGGATTTTTTGCTTACGTAATTTAACAGAACGAGCTCTGAGTGTGCCACCAGTGTGTATCCATCTGGCTGATTTCACACTAACTCAACGTCACACTAACCCAACCGTAATAGCAGCAACAAAATCTTTCTCTTCACTAAGATCCACAAAGGAGGAGCAGATACACAAGATAACTCTGATTATAAATGAATAGAATAAAGATTTCGGACTGAATAATAACCTGTCCTACAGAGAGAGTGTGTGGCATTTGGTCAGCTCTTTGCTTTTCTAAATTGGCTCGCTTGAGTTTGAACTCAAATATACTGTAGGTGTTCTAAAGCTTGTTGTAGTTTTGAATGAAAAAGCTCAAACCTGGAGAACGTCCACTGAAGTTTGCTATTAAGAAAGGATTTGACCATTGGTTTAGGTTCTGCAACACAGTCACACGTACTGAAACAGGTTTTTTTGGGTTTTGTGTATTTAGCACCAGGTACATAAGCTATATGTGTGTATGGGTTTTACTATTCATTTATTTGTAGTTGAGTCACATGAATCCATTTTCTGGGGCGGTGGTGGCTCAGTGTGTTACTGATCAGTAGGTTGGCGGTTCGAGCCCCAGCTTCACCAGGTTGACGCTGTTGGGCCCTTAAGCAAGGCCCTTAACCCTGTCTGCTCCAGGGGTGCTGTATAATTGATGACTCTATGCTCTGACCCCTGCCTACTAACAAGAAGCTGGGATATGCAAAGAATAAATAATTTCACTGTGCAGTAATGTATATGTGATGAAAACTATCTAGGCTAGTATCCATGTTTCATAAATATTAAATAAATAAGTACAGCAATCATTAATCAATCAATTATGTATTACCTCCACCATATGAGACATGCTATATGATACTTGTCTCAGTTTAAGTTTTATATAAACATTTGTAGCAGCACAATCGCAACAAATTACTTGTGTAAGACAAATGGATGAAGCACAAATAATTACACAAACATAATTAAAAATAAGGCTGTCGAATACTAAAAAATACTGCTCTTGTCTCTCTTTGATTTAAAAAACGGAGAATGTCCAATATTGAACAGCGTCTGAACTGTTGTGGTGTGCAAGTTAATAGATTCCGAGCTATGGGGAAATATTATGCAAAACAAACATGATTGGTTAATGCATTTTTAATTAGTTCAGTTCTTAATACCGGCGAATCAATTCATGATTAATCATTAATATCCTTTGTAATTATCAATCTTGTTTAAACCTCAAGCTCAAACAGGGTCAAGTATGCTATATTTAAAAAATATATGTTGTTCCTTTACTTACGCTTCCCCTATCCGCTTTTATCCTCATCATGTCCTGCTCGTCTTTAAAGTGTCTCATATTTTGTTATTTAGTTGTGGCTTAGATTTTAAATTGAAAAAAAGTATATTAGTTTTCATTCATCAGTGTTTTTTTTAATTTTTTTTATAGATCACCTGTCTTCACATGTAGCACCCTTTGCCTCGCTCATGCAGGGAATTATCACTGTTTTCATTCTCTACCCACAAATAGCATCCCGTCTCACTGTAGGCGCCGATGACGTCATTCTTCACTCATAATTCCCAGAGGACAAAATTGCAGCTTTCAGATCCGCTGATACTTTTAAAGCTTGATGTACGATGATGATTTCAGGTGACTCTAATTAGCGCTCGTCCAAATTGAGAAAGAATTCTGAAGGTGTCGAGCTTCTTGTGAATCGACCTGACTGGAAAACCTGTGTAGATGTTCTCTTTCTTTTGTTCTCAAAAGCCACCTACCTGATTTTTTTGTTCTAATGAATCGTGGAAATTTCCACGGCTTGCACAAAGAGAAGACTTTTATAGTTCCACAATAGGTGATTTAAAAAGTAGAGTCTTTTGTACATTGATGCCAATATTATGTGTAATGGTAGCAGAATAAAATAAGGAAATTGCATTAATTACATTAATGAATCGGACTTAATTATTCATTTTTGTGAGTTGAAATATGATGCAACTATATACATCTCTGCAGTTAATTAAAAACACATACTATGATATGCAATAGACAAAAAGAATACATTTAAATGCACAATTGTAAAAACAGGACACAAATACTGTAACTCCTGGACATCATGAATATCCCTCTTATAACTGATGTTATTCCTTTAATTCCTATACCAGTATTGACTTAGCATTTTGAAATCTTTCCTCTGCTTATCTTTTTCTTTGCTCTGCCTCCCCCAGACAGCATCCCGGACAAACTGAAGGATCCGTTTTACACAGATCAATACGATCAGGAGCACATGAAACCGCCGGTGGTCGACCTGCTGCTATCGGCCGAGCTGTACTGCCGCGCGGGTAGTCTGATCCTCAAAAGCGATGCCTCCAAACCACTGCTGGGCCACGACGCTGTCATCCAGGCCCTGGCTCAAAAAGGCTTATACGTGACCGTCCATGAGAGACTGGTCACCGAGAGAGACCTGTCCATGAGACCGATCCAGATGGTGAGACATGTATTCTTTTTCACAACATACTGTTTGTGTGCTTTTCTGGTGAGTAACGTTAAGACGGAGATGCTAAAACATGAGGTCATATAAGGTTTTGTAAAGAGACTGCCCTTTACCAATCAAGAGACACTCACTCACTCACTCACCGTAATTACCGCTTTATCCTGTATTCAGGGTCGCGGGGAACCTGGAGCCTATCCCGTGAGGCTTAGGGCACGAGGCAGGGTACACCCAGGGCACACATACATACACACTCACACACTCATTCAAACACTACAGGGAATTTGGGAACGCCAATTAGCCTAACCTGTATATCCTTGGACTGTGGGAGGAAACCGGAGAACCCGGAGGAAACCCACCAAGCACGGGGAGAACATGCAAACTCCATGCACACAAAGACGGGAATCGAACCCGGACCCTGGAGGTGCAAGGCGACAGTGCTAACCCAATCAAGAGACAGGGCCAGAATAATATTATAGTCTAATTATAACTACCTGTTTATTGACTTTGAAGTTTTGGAGTACAGTTTGACACATTTCCTAAAGCTAACACACATCATTTGTTATTTTTGTAATGTATGATTCCAATCATACATTACAATCAGGAAAACAAACGTGTTTAAAATGAGCTGTGCAATTTATACAATCTTTTTTCTTTTTTTTTTCAATTCAAAATCTACTCACGTTTTGTAGTTATTTAACTAAACTTACAAAAGTTAGCTAAAAAGACAGATTCCTTAAAAATATACCACAGTTTGTGCAGAAAACAAAAACTACTTGCGTCTCCTGAAATTCCCGCCTTTTGTGAGAGTGTCGCTTCTTCTTCTTTTCGACTTTATGGGCGATTGGTGCAATACCGCCACCTACTGGACTGGAGTGTGGAGAAGAGTACTTGCAAGAAAAATGATTATTGCTTTATACAGTATATGACATGAGATAAGACCAACAACACAAGTTACAACTGAAGGGAATCATCAGAGGGCACCCGATACAATATTATTATGATACCCAGGTGCCGATTTGATTTGTATTGTGATTCCGTAGGCATCACAATTTTATATATTTTCCCAGAAAATTATCAGAAAAAGAAAAACTTGTATGAATATTTTAATAATAAATGTATTGCTATAGGTTATATGTTTATATATGATAATATGATGATAATAAAATGAGAATATTATTAATATTATATTAATATAATATGCATCATACTATTTTTCTTTTCCTGAAGTGTGAGTCATAACATAAGCGTAGTTATAACATAACTGATGGCGTATTGTGGACATACCCAGGTTTTTGAAACGTCATATATTAGATGGTATTATTGTCTCTTATAGATAATAGTACTGTATAAAGATGTTTTTGTAGGTACGAATCCAGTTCTTTCCTCTTGCACAGCAGCTAACAGTCTGGAAAACACATGCGTCTTCCAAGTTACAGGAAGTGCTGCGACTTTCCAAGCCTCCCTCCTTCCTCAGTACGATCTATACAGGCAGATGACATTCGTCACACCCAGTTTCTGCGTTTCTGTTGAGCCACTCAGGAAAATCACTAACACATGTACTTGTATGTTATACAGATTTCAAGATTAATGTTTAAAGCAAATTCCAGATCGTCTGGTCACAGAAACAGGTAGCTGCTCTCCCTATTGTCTTATTTTCGTCTCGTTGCAATGCAGAGTGTCCTCTAGCTTTTGAAGAAGCAGGAGGGGATAATTTTAGTTTAGGGTTCCTGAGGGACTCAGCATGCCCTCGTTATAGGAAGTGACATCGTCAGGCTGGTGAAGAGTATGCACAACATGGGGCTTTAGAGTAGACTGCTTTAGACTAGACTGCTTTAGAGTGGACTGCCTCATTGCAACATTTGACTAAAAGTAGCCTGATGACGCCATCAATGTTAGTTTTATGTTTATATTTATTCATATGATATAAAATATTATATTATGGCAATTTATGGCACAATATCCGTTTCTTGCAGATATCATGACTATGCTTTAAAACAAGCTTGTAAATCTGGGTTCTGTTATAATTTGGTGACTTAAAGGAGAAGTCAGTGATTCTAGTTCAATATATTTTTTGTTAAATTCATGTGAAAATCCGGTGTTTATACACGGCTCTGACTCAATTGTTCCCAGACTATATATCTTATTCTTCCTAATTAAAAATGATCTCATTAGTGTTTTTTTTGGTCTGGTGAAAGGTGATGTCATACATGTTTGTGGTATCTGTGGTTTTATCTTATCTTTATCTTTTATCTTATACTCAGATCTAAGCACTTGGAAAGGTTTCTAGTCAAAATGTGTTCAATTTGTGGTTGCAAAAGATTGAAAGGCCAACTTAACCATCCGGTAGATGTCCATAACTCCTAACCTTATGCGCAATTCTAAAAAAAAAAAAAAAACAATCAACATATTTTGCAGACAATCAAATAAAATTCTGTTGAATGTCATAAAATTTGTAACAGTTAGTTACGTTAAAAATGTCTATTTTTGCCAAACTCATTTATTGTGTCCCTGTTATAAAGGGTTGAAAGAGCACAATCATTATGTCTAATGTGTGATAAAAGTACTACAGGTTCTACTCCCAAGGCAGGTCTATTTGTACCTTGAAAGGCCAACTCAACCATCTGGCAGACGTCCATAACTCCTAATCTAATGATTGATTATGGAAAAATAAATCAGTGATATTCTGTAGTACTAATAAACATAAAATGTATATTTTTGCCCAACTTGTTTATCGTGTCCCTGTTATAAAGGGGTAAAAGAGGTAAATCACAGTTTATATTCCCCAGGCAGGTCTAGTTTTACCTTGAAAGGCCATCTCAACCATCTGGTAGATGTCCATATCTCCTAATCTAAAGGGTGATTGTAAAAAAACTAAATCAATGAATGTCTGTCAAATGTAGTCCAATTAGTACTAATTAACATAAAATATATATGTTTTTGCCCAACTTGTTTATTGCGTTGCTGGTATGATGGATTAAAAGAACAAAAGCAAGATGGCTGATGTGTGAAAAAGTTCCCAGAGGTTATATTTCCAAGTACTGGGAATACGAAAACAAAACACACTTTCTTTACTGACCACAGCACGTTTTGCAAGTTTACGACAATGACAATTGTTAAAAGCGCTACACAAATAAAATTGAATTAAATTGAGTTGAATTGAAATATCAATCAATTGCCTTCAAAACTAATGACTCTGAATCCATGATTCCTGCCTATAGGTTAGCTCTGACTTTGAATTAAAATGGTAAATAAATCATGTAGAAATTAATAGCAGATTTTCAGATACACCAACAGAGTCTGTTTGCTATATGTAAAGGCGATGCAAATATCTTTCAATTGATTTTTATAGAAAAATTATAATTAGCACAGCATGCAATATTTGTGCCATGGGTTTTCAGACGCAGGTGCAGACGCTGGTCGGTATCACAGTCAGACTGATTCATAATACCCATGAGATGCGCTGACTGCTTATAACAGCATCCTTATTAATAATAGATGATAGGAATGGAGAGGAAAGAGGACAGAAGCTGGTCCACACAAAGTGCACAGGAATCAGACTGGCTGTGTGTTGCAGCTGATAATCAGATCAAAACTGCCAAAACAGCAAGCAGACCCTGTGATGTTCATGTCTTCTGTCTTACATACCTCTCTGTACAGAAGACGCCATGCCACAGCTATGCCTCAGCTATAGTATGCGATATCTACATAGCATCTTTCCTATCAGTAGCATCTTCCCTCGCTCCCTGACATCACCATGGAGACCGTACTCTCAAGTGTACTCAGAGCAGTCATATTTACACTGCGGTGAATTCCTCTTCTTCTTCTTATTATTATTATTATGATTATTCACGCTACATTACTATGCTGTAAGCATTAGCAGGTTACATGTGAAAATTTCCTTTAGAGCAGATTTCAGTCAGTCAGTCCATTTCTCCCAAGTCTTCCAACATGTGTTAATTTTAGCACACACGAGACAAAACTCGCTGCATTATTCAGAAATCATTTCAGCATTCCGACTGACCTATTTTCTCCGAGAGACACATTCATCCTGGCATCTGTGCTGAAGACGCAAAGGAAGAAGTATCAAACATAGTGATGTCCTTATTGGAGAAACGGCCTTGTGCGCTAATTTAGGCTATTATGTACAAACGTTTTGTAACAGATCCTAAACTGGATTAGCTTTTTGTAATACAGTATCAGATGCCAGCTTTTAAAACGATTGTACAAATCAATATCACAGCTAGACTTTGGATTCGGTTCCACTCAGTATTTACGCATTACAATTCTCAGTTCGATTCAGTAGCACTGATGTTTACTGTTAGATTTGTCTCGTTCTATCATAAGTGTTAAAAACTACTTAAAGTATCTACCAAACTTTGAAATGTTTTGTTGTTGATTGTTTAAATGTCAGGTTTCGTGCAAAGCGATATTTTTCCCCTTGTCAATCTTTTGTGCTACACTCCAGTCCAGTAGGGGGCAGTATTGCACAAACGGTCATAAGCTCGAAAAGAAGAAAAGCGACACTCTTGCAAAATGCGAGTATTTGCGGTAGACAGAATCAGTTTGTATTCTGTGGTATACAGAAAAAGCTGTGGTAAATTTTTAAGGAATTTGTCAATTTTAGACCATTTAAGGTTGAACAAGTTTATTATAATAATAATAATAATAATAATAATAATAAGTAATTCGGTTTTAAATAGAAAACTGACCTCAGACAAATTGCACAGCTCTATTTACCTCGTCCGTGGGAGCTATGGCCCATTTTAAGTCACCCATTTTATTATTTTTATAAAATGCTGTAATTTGATTAGAAAATTTTCCATTTAATTTCTATACGTTACGCAATCACACTTAGCTTTCTGTGAGCCACCTAGAGGTCAAAATTATGAACTGCAACAAGCACTTAGAGAGAATATATATATTTTTTGGCCATCCTCAATAATCTTGTTTTATAGCAAATAATCTGAAGGAAGAATTAAAGATAAATGTATTATTTGAGTCACAAATGTGTCTAAGATGGACAAATCTGTTTCTGTTATAAGATATATTGCGAGAAGGAAAGAGGCATTATGGAGTGAATTACATTTTCCTACACAAAGACAAAGGGAAAAAAAAGTACTTTCTTTTTTTGATTTTCCAAATTTTTGGACTAGTTTAGGGTATTTTGTGTGCTTTTTGAGGTGAAGTTTGCTGAAACCTGTCAACCCCATTTAATAACATGAACAGGATAAGGTATCTCTAAACCTGCTCAAATCGAGGTTGTAATAATCTACGCTGGACGGCTGAATGTTCCCGTCAATCAGATATACTTAATTTGTCCCCCTGATGAAGGAAATTTATTTTAATCACACATGGACATACAGTCGTGTCCTCATAGCCGAAGGAACAAAAGAGCTCTAGTAGTGGTTGTACCTAAACCTTGGATTGCAGGAATTAAATCAGGGCTGGTCAGTCACATAAATAAATAATAGTAATAAAAAAAAGAATTGTCTGGTTTTCCCCTCAGGGCCCGGCATCTCGCTGGCAGAGCCTCGGCTTCTTAAAGGGCCGGCGCGCTCAGGAAACCCATATTTCATATCGACACACCGAACAAGGTGGCTGAGACGTTGCCATGGCAACGCACAGGAGGCAGGCGACTGGTGTGTGTGTGTGTGTGTGTGTGTGTGTGGAATTATTGCTCTGCCTGAGGCAAATATCTGAAATGCTGTGTGCAGTGTCAGCCCCCTTCCTATCACACTCGCTCAACTTAAAGAAAAAATACAATGGGACGTAATTTTCTGTTCTTATAGCAGTGTCAGCACTCAGCATTACTCACAAGGGCTTTGTGCTAACTCAGCTAGGGCTGCTCCGCCATGGAGTCAGTTCCAGAATTATTGGCACCCATCATAAAAAAGGAATTACATACAATATGTGATGGATCGAACCTACAACCTACTCTTCATCCGGATCCAATATGTTTCTTCTTCATCATTATTATCATAAGGAGTAGTAGTACTAATAGTAGTACTAGTAATATTATCACTTGTAGTAGTAGTATCGTTATTATTGGCACCCCTAGAGTCAAATTGTGGCTGTCTTGAAGGTAATAAGATTTTTCTGTAATAACTAGACCTTTTACATCTGTGCTTGTCTGTCTTCGTTTGTTTTTTCTTTGTGGTTTCTGGACTTTGCTAAGGCTTTGTTCTTTTTAGATAGTGTATACCATAGATTTTCTATTTTATTTTATTTTATTTTATATTTCATTTAATCTTCACGCATGGTGGTCACTATAGTGGACAACTCTTCAATAGACA
>JAOTRS010000004.1:19132011-19148499 GCA_028565755.1 Dinotopterus cunningtoni
TTAAGACGATAGACCAAAATCTCTATCGGTTGACAAATTTCTACCGGTTAACCGTGTCTACCGGTATATCGCCCACCACTACATAGCTGTTGCAGAAAATAGCTTCTTCTTCTTCTTTTTGAATCAATGGGCAGTGAGTGCAATATCGCCCCCTACTGGACTGGAGTGTGGATTTGACAATTGGCAGGGCAAAAAAACATATTATCGTCTTGTCTCATGATTTATTTATTACGTTACAGTTAGATGAGCTTGAACATGACTAGTATGTTACTGAGGAGTTCTGTGTTTGGGAAAATTCACAAGCGAATGATTTATCTTATGTTGAAAAATGAAAAAATGCAACTATAGCAGATGTGTATTGGATTAGTGCCGTAGATCTTTGAGATAATCGTCTATATAATCCAGGAAACTGGACATGGTAAGAAATGCTTTACCACCAACACCTTAACACAGTCATTTAGAGTTTTTTTTTTACCATGTCATGTTTGAAATCTGGCATACCATGCCCAATGTGTTTGAGGCCTCAGGCTTTATTTGGCATAAGAAGAGCAGCTGGAGTACCATCTAAGAGTTGATATTTTTTTCTTTTTATTCTGTTGGATAGAGCAACGACAGCAGTAGGATTGCAAATTCCAAGGATTAAACTTGATACATAACTTGAGTAAAGAGTCGCGTAAAACTTGTCGTTTCTGTTTCCAACCTGATTTACGGTTGTTGATTTCTTTACGCAGGGTGCCCATCTTGCGCTGATTGACACTTTGATGATGGTGTATACGGTGGAGACTGTGAGTATGGACAAGGTGGTGGCCTGCATGCAGCAGTATTCTACAGACGGCACCGACGCGGACATACCCTATGACACGGAGGATGGAGTGATTAGCTGGATGAATAAGGTAGTACGATTACACAAGTATTTCTTACTTCTCTGCTTAACAAAACCTGACTGGTTTGTTAGAAAGAATAAAATGACATACATTGTTTCTTCTTTTTCTGATCATCTTATTCCCCGGAAGTTCTTATAGAAAGTGTTTGCTTGGCCGTATCTGCCAAATAGCATTAGCCATCAGAGTCGCAATAAGGGCAGGTGTTAGAGTGTTTATATTCCCGCTGTGCTAGCATCCCACACACGTGTCCCAACATTAAATCCAACATTACCTGTCTGTACCCGACATATTCATATTCTGACACGTATCTTTGTACCGAGCGAAATCCTGCACACATATTTCAAAAGGCGTCAGAGCTAAATTTGGCCTATAAGTGTTTAAAATGCATGAATATTTAATAAATGGAAAATGTTCCACAATAGATAATGACATAGGTGTTCACACTGTGTGATACAGTGTCATGAAAAAGTATTTGCCCCCTTCCTGAATATTTGTTACACTTAAATATTTGAGGTCATCAAACAAATTAATTTTAATATCGCACAAAGATTACAAGAGTAAATACAAAATGCCGTTTTTAAATGATTATTTCATTTATTAAGGGGAAAAAAAAGCTGCCCAAACCTGCCTGGCCCAATGTAAAAAAGATAATTCATCCCTAAACCTAATAATTAGTTGTGCCAGGTCATCTCAATCGGATTTAAGTTCGGACTTGCCACACAAAAACCATAGTTTTGTTTTTGTAATTTTTGAGCCATTAGTAGGATCAGTGTCCTGCTGCATGAGCCACGTGCGCTTGAGCTTAAAGTCACAAACTGGTGGCCAGACATTCTCCTTCAGGATTTTCTGTTAGAGCAATTGCAGGATTCATGGTTCCATCAATTGTGGCAGGTCATCTAGATCCTGAAGCTGCAAAGTAGCCCCAGACCATCACACTACCATCCTGTTGGCCCCAGACCATCACACTACCATCCTGGTGGCCCCAGACCATCACACTACCATCCTGGTGGCCCCAGACCATCACACTACCATCCTGGTGGCCCCAGACCATCACGCTACCATCCTGGTGGCCCCAGACCATCACGCTACCATCCTGGTGGCCCCAGACCATCACACTACCATCCTGGTGGACACTTCTGAGAAGGTTCACCACTGTTCCAAATTTTCTCCATTTGTGGAGGCTCTCACTGTGGTTTGCTGGTTTCCCAAAGTCTTGGAAAGAAATGTCATGGTAACCCTTTCCAGTTTGGAATGCTCCAATTTGTCAGACAGGTTCTGTGTAAAGGGGATTTCTTGTTTCAACATGCCTGGCAGTAATCAGGCCTGGGTGTGGCCAGTGAAATTTAACTTAGCTTTCCAAAAATCACAGTTCACTCAGCAATCAGCAAGGAGGCAATTACTTTTTTACAGGGTAGGTAGGTTTGGTCAGATTTTTTCCCTTCATCATTTAAAAACTATTTATTCGGGTTATCTTTGATGATCTAAATAATTTAAGTGTGACAAATATTAAAAAAAAAAAAAATCAGGAAGGGGGCAAAAACTTTTTCACTGCGCTGTACCTCATGTAGAACAGTTTCGAGCTGAGGAAAAACATTTCTAACATAATTCTTAGAACAAATCTCATAACATCTGTAAACAAAAAGAGCAGTAGCAGATATACTGTAAATAAATTATATAAGTTCATTCTAATGGCATCAGGATTAATTGTAGTATCCATAAACACTAACTGTGGTAAAAGAGAAAAATGTTTTGGACTTGTCTTTGGGAATTTGAATCGTAGCATTGGCCAGTGCCAAAAAAAAAAAAAGCAGGATTTTGAAGTTGATTTAACTTAAACTTAATTGTGCAATGAGTGATAACCCTATAATTTATAACACAGTAGGATTTTTTAAAGATACAGTACACAAATAAAATTACAATAAAAATCTGTGAGCACACCATTAAGCTTCTTATATTTATCATATATCGGATCATAACTATCATGATCATCTATCGAGCATAACTATGATATCTACATAGCCATGATATCTTATTATGGTATAATTTCCAAAAGGTGAACGAATACCTGAAAGAGATCATCATTCAGGAGCAAAGCAGGAGAGAGGCGCAGAGGGCGGAGCCCCTCGAGATCCCCAAGGTAAGTTACCCAGCTTCATGTTTAATCTGGGTTTGGAAATGATTTTAATTATTTTGGCAGCGTTCCTGTGCTTTTTTATTTCGTAATGCGAACACGCAAACCGAACAGGACTTTTATATCAGAACTGACGTTTCTCATTTCATATTTTGTAATGGATTATAAGTAGTTCATTAATGTAGTAGATTTATAAAGGAATATCCATCTGATGAACGAAACATTGGGAATAAAATGAAAACCAAGAAAACAGGCAAAAGATTTCAGGGGGAAGAAAAGTTCTCAACCATAACGCCCGGTAAGACATCGTAACTAATGAATCCTAAGAAAGTGAACTGGACGTGGTTGCAGCCTCGGCTGGTTCGGAGACGTGGTCTTCAAATATCTGCTGAATGTTTATGTTAAATGGAATACGATTCAATCCCCCGAGACATTTATATGCTCCTGTGTAAACCGTTTCTGAGGTAACCTGTCACTCTGCCCTGCCTCTAACCACACACACGTCATGTTGCTGTATAAGGGATTTTTTCTGGCTTCGCTCAGTCGTAGACTCGTGTTTGAGCTGCTGTGTGGAATCTCTCAGTTTGATGTTATGATCTCATCGTATCTTCTGCATTTTTAGAATGCCATACACTCCCATACTGCGTCCTCAGTTCACTCAGCTTCACTCAGCCTCACACGTCATGTCGGGTCCAGTTTAGGCAAAGAACCAACAAAAAGAGCAAGAGAAGGCAGACTTCATGAGTTTATTGGCATGAATTAATGTAAATAAGCTGCTTTTTGCTGAGAGATGAGGTTTCATAAATAGGAAAATACATGAACATGAGCAAGTCACAAGTACAGTGAAACCTTGGATTGCGAGTAACGCGGTTTGCAAGTGTTCCGCAAGACGAGCAAAGATTTTTGTGCTGCGGAATTGTGGTTAAATCGTCTCCCCTGCTGGGTCTTAGTGCGCGTCTCTGACTTGTATAAACGACATCTGTGCACGCGTGTACTGTTTACTATAACACTGTGACCACGTGTGTGTGTAAAACATTTTATTTTGTGTTTGTAAGCACGTGTGTACAGCGCATGTGTACTGTTTCTTATAACACACGTGTGTGCGCGCGCATAATTTGACACCGTGCCGGTTCACACACTCTCTCTCTCGAGACGGGAGGGGCTTTACACACACACACACACACACACACACACACACACACACACACACACACACACTGTGCGCATAAACGGAAACACTTATCTGTTGGGATTTATTTTTACTTTTTTTAAAGGTAAAGTGCAGGTTAATTTGTTTTATTTTTACGTTATATTTTGTGTTAATTATTTTTCTATATTTATTTTTTTGGGCTGTGTAACAAATAATTTGAGTTTCCATTATTTCTTATGGTTTACGAGTGTTTTGGAATACGAGCCCGCTTCCGGAACGAATTATGCTCGTAATCCAAGGTTTCACTGTATGTATAAAGATCAAAGAACTAAAGATCAGATGTATAAAGATCAAAGAACATGCTAATCTTTTTATTAATAAACAAAAACCTGAGGTGATGGAAATTAAAGAAATTTGCAAACATTTTGAATCTACAATCCGCTACGCTTCAATCCGAAATAATTCCGAATTAGAGATTCCAGCTTAACTGTTTCCGATAAAGAGGTGTGCTTACGCACTCCAACTGAGCAGCAGGAATCTCTGTCATCTGCCATGATTATTATTATTTTTAATTTACTCTTACCTCACAGAATGAAAATGTGTAAATAGTTCAGAGTGCACCACCTGCACAACCTCCTCAAATATCTCCAAAGACTCAAAACTCAACTTGACACTGACACACGTGATTTTTTTTAGACTAATTAGCGTTTGTGGTGTTTTTGGGACTTAAGTGTAAGCGTGTGTGATGAGTGGGTTTGAGACTAATCCGCTCACGGAGGTGATTTTTGATAACATACAAATGTGTTTCTGTTGCGCCACTCTGAAGCTTCTGCGCTCTGTACAAAATCGTTTATATCTGAGGTGATCTGTCTCACCGGTCACGGCCAGTCAAACCGAAAACCCACCAATTCTGGTCACTGGCCGATCGGCCGGTTCATCCGTCTTATAGAAAAATTGTATTATTACTGTATTATTATAAAAATTGATTCGGAGTCGGTGTGGCGATACGCGAATCACCACACAAAAGAATTACAGTTCTCGACACTTCTTTAAGGAAATTCCTAAACAAAATAAAAAAAGAAGCATTCTCATTAACCCCTATTGCATGTCATTGTCCCGGAGTCCTGATCTCTCTGAGCTGCATTGCTGTCCCAGCTCCAGAGTAACCCCAGTGATTCCTGTCACCTTCTGCAGCTTTAAACCAACAGGAATGAACAGAACGCCGTTTCTTTCCAGTGACTACCTCAGTGTTCCACTTAAAGTAACGAGCTATTGATTAAACAGGAAATCAAATCCCACCAGCACTACTTCCTTTTCTTCTTTCATTCTTTCGTTCTCTAATGGAATCAAATTTTCCATCCTGATCCTGACTCCTGTTCCTCTCTCTCTCTCTCTCTCTCTCTCTCTTTCACTCTGTTTTCTGATTGAAGTCTCCAACCAAATGGTATATGAAGCTGGTTCCTGTAAGTTTCAACACCGATGTGTTTTTTCTTCTCCTTCATCTGCTTGTCAGTCAATCCACGTCTATCGCTGTATTGCATGAGGAATCCTGTCTAGGAGTTCATACGTGTTCATCTGCCTCAGTGTGTCACATCACCCATCAATTAGGTTACAAAAAAATAGATTTTTCTCATTGCGTGAATTGTGTTAACTACTATCATAATTCATAGAGCATCATATAAACATAGAAACTCTGGCAGAGATTGAAACAGATTCAAAGTGACTACTTAGGGGTGTTCGAGTCAAACCGGGACTTTTGATTGTGCAGAATACAGAACACAGATACGAGAGTAAAAATTATTTTATTTATTTTAATAAGCCATTATTTCTCTATATAATCCCCTGCTTCACCAATAAACTTATCTCAGCATTTCACAAGGTAAAATTTTTTCTCAGTACGCTGGACCCATAATCAGACTGCTTGATTAATATGTGAAACGCCGGCCCTCCAGGAACTCCATTAATGTCTCAAACATGTGGAAATGGCTTGGAGCGAGATCAGGACTGTACGGCAGATGTGGCAATACCTCCCAGCCGAGTTTCTGTATGTGCAAGTGTTGTTGGTGAATGATTGTGTGTACAGTTCCCACAGACAGATGCGTCTCCTACACAAGTTGGCTACAATTTATTAATCGATTTACATCATTCAAAAGCTTTACTGCAGCTAAGAGTCTGAAAATGTCAATCGCTTTCACGCCTTCATTCACAAGAAATTTTATCACAAGTCCTGGTTTGACTTGAACGCCCCTGGTAAAAAAATAAAAAAATAAATAAATAAATAAAAATGTAATTCTAGTCATTTCTACTCATTTATGTATCTTTTTATTCTACTGGCAGATAGTTTATATTTATAAACTAAATTATCTACCAATAGAATAAAAAAATTGTCACAATAAAAAAGCAAAAATGTCACATTGTACGTTTAATAGTCTTGTAATCTTATATTAGGAAATCAGATCAGTCGGATTATATTCATCACTTGCTTTTGCTTGTTTTTGTAGCACATTTACTATTTAATAATCTGCTTTCTTGATCCTTTATTAAATTTAGTTTTCATTCATTAGTTTTATTTTTCATTTCATGCCATTTTGACCTGATGTTTCTATTTATGTTTGTTTTGTGTCAAAAATGATGTTTTCTCGATGCTGTTAATCTCTGCTCACTGGTGTGTGTGTGTGTGTGTGTGTGTGTGTGTGTGTGTGTATGCGCGCTGGGACGCAGGCCCGCTATAGAAAGGAGCAGACGTTGCCTAAAACAGTACCTTGGATCCCCCCGGTGGACAACCTGCTGAAGGACAGCACAGATGGCTGCGCGCTCGCCGCACTGCTGCACTTCTACTGCCCTGACCTCGTTAATCTAGAGGGTACGAACCCCTGCTGTGTATGTGCTTGTGTGTGTGTGTGTGTGTGTGTGCATGCGCACAATGGTTGTGTGCTTAAAGCATTGTGATTTTTTTGTTGTTCTGTCCTGATGCCACAGATAAGATCATCAATTAAATCATTCTTGATGTTAATCATCGTCGTGACACGCTTACTGTACTCTCATCAGGCGTGAGGTCTTATCAGCTCAAGCATAAAGTAGAAATCAATTACGTATTGACAAAGAAAATGTCATGTGATGTGCCGATTAACGGCCTGCCCTCTGATTGGTGGAGCCCTTCAGTACTTCTGCCTTGTGCCATGTGTTCCTCTCTCAAAACCCCTTCTTACCTTTGACAGACGTGTGCCTGAAAGAGAGCATGTCGTTAGCGGACAGCTTGTACAATCTGCAGCTGGTTCAGGACTTCTGCCGCGAGCACCTTAACCACTGCTGCCACTTCAGCCTGGAGGATATGCTCTACGCCTCTTCTTCCATGAAAGTAAGACGTCATTTCATCAGATTTGGTAGAAACCAACTGTATCGAACCACCGAGCCAACCATCATCCATGTCGTTATACAGTATGTGTATATAGAGTTTAAAATGATTAAATGTAAAGGATTCGGTGAAGGTGAAGCATCCACATACTTTTGGCTACATGGCTTAAAGCTTTGTACACAGGCATCAAAGCTTTCTCTCGCTCTATGTGCCGTGTCTTCAGTGCTAGACCGACTGAATACGACCTAACTACAGTGACAGTGGTATATGCTGTCAAGGCCAGGTTTAAAAAAAAAAAAAAGAATTATATTGCACTGCTTGCTTTTACAAGCAGAAGGACAGCGCGTAGGCACAGGCGCTCGGTTCGCTCACGTTTGCCAAAGAGGTGAGTCACGCATTACAAAACAGTGAGCGGTGTGAGGCTCCCCATGGTAACGCACATATTCTCAGACTCTATAAAGACACACTAGAATATAAATCACTCGCAGGCTTGTATGTGAAGGAAAAAATACAATCATCCTTGAAGTTAATGGTTAAAACAAATGTCGTGGAATATTGTTTAACCTAAAGAGAATTTAGTTGTGAATGTTCCTGATGTCCAAAAGACCACTTCAAAGGACGCACAGTAGCCGTAACAACGCTTGACTTGTTCCGCTTATGAAATTTGTTCCATAGTGTAATTTAATTTATATTATGACATTTGGCAGACGCCCTTAGAGAGAGAGACTTACCTTTTTATCTGATTGTGCAGTTGAGGGTCATGGGGTTTAAACCTGGTACCCTTAGAACTATAAGTCCAATTCCTTAACTACTGAGCTACCCCCGTCTCGCGCATATCGAATGATATGAATACGGATAATGCATCCATGTAATTAAATATTTCCCACCTCGCACCCGCAGTGAAATTCAATATTTAAGCGAATTAAAATATTAAATATCTCTCCATAAGATGTAGATATCCTCGTAGTAGTAAACTGTAAAATCTCCGGCTTCAGTGTGATTTTACAGCAAAACATCAAACAGTTCAGTTTTATTTATAATGTGTAGCGTTTTTAACATTGTTAACAAAATGAAAAATCAAAGCGTCCAATATTTATTGAACATTTCCATTAAAAAGAAATTGTAACACTATAGTATACAAAGACACGTAGACCACAGTGTGCTTCTAACTCACACCATGAACCGCTTATCCATCATGTGATGGCCAGGTGTCCATATACTTTTGGTTTTATGGTGTACTTGAATCAATCCTCAATTTTATTCTTGTTATTTTAAAACATGTTTGTAGTGACACCTGTAATAACCTTGTAGTGCAAAGTGTTTAATAATCTCACTTTCAATTTTTTTTTTTGAAATGCAGCTAAGGAATTCCTGATAAGCAATTGCTAAAAAAAAAAAAAAAAAAAAAAAAAAAAGTAGTTGCTTGTATTAGCTGTCAGCTCTCGTAAAGGATTTAAAGTTGTGTTTAAAGTTATTTTATGTTGGTTTAGGTGTTAATAATGCATTAGGCTTGCACTGCACATCACGTCATACCGTTAAACACCTAATAGACTCTTTAGTCTAAGACAAGATGTTGAATTTTTGTAGTGGTTCCATAACCATTAAAATAACGGTATTGTATAGTCTTAACATAATTTAACTGGATTTTGAATGTATAGTTATCGATACAGGGCGGCGCAGTGGCATAGTGGTTAGCACTGTGGCCTTGTACCTCAAGGGTCTGTGCGCATGGAGTTTACGTGTTCCCCCCTCCGGGTACTCCGGTTTTGTCCCACAGAGCAAAGATTTGCAGATTAGACCAACTAAATTGCCCTTAGTGTGCCTGTGGGTATGTGTGCCCTGCAATGGATTGGCACTCCCCAAATTATGCCCCCTAGGATCAGTTCAGCCTTTATTTGTCACATATTTATTACTGCACAGTGAAATTCTTTATTTTTTGCATATCCCAGCTTCCTGTTAGTAGGAAGGGGTCAGTCTAAATTTATTTAACATCATTTGATGATTTTTTTTTTTATCAGACACAGTTTTCAGTATGTGTGCAATAGCATTATAAAAAAATCTAATGCTCTGTACGTTAAAATTGCCTAGCATGAAAAGGAATCTACAACAAAGGGAGCTGCAAGTAAAAAATTTGAAGGTTCATGTGATTTATAGTTTGTCTACACCCCTCTGTGTTCAAGGTTGTGTATTAATGTGTTAAACAGGATATACATGTGGTTTGAGTATTATGGAAATGTTTTCTGATTGAGTGAGAAATGTAAATGCTGGAGTTGCTGTTACTGATAATGTTTATAGTGTTTTTAAAGACAAATCATTCACAATCTTTACTGTATTTCATGCTCGTTTAAGGGTAATGCCCTCATGAATGCACAATTCAGTGATTTTGCCTCCTCCGTGTCACCTCACTTTTAAGTTAAATAAAAAAAAGCAGGAATATATTGTGGCTCTATGAAGAACAATCTTTGTAAACCGAAACTTTTCTTCTTAATTCTTTTGTCCTTTAACAGAACAACTACCTTGTGTTTATGGCCGAGCTCTTCTGGTGGTTCGAAGTGGTTAAGCCATCTTTTGTCCAGCCTCAGGTTTTAGTCAACGATGGTAAACGAAGTCACTTAAGATTCTCATTAATGATTTACATATTTGTTGACAACCACACAACCTGACTTTTGTCTCTGTGGCCTTTAGCACCAGCTCCATCACTGAAGAATGTGCCATTTGTGCCCATCTCAAAAGTCACAAAGAGAAGCTTCATGGAAAGACCTCCCAGTCCAGATAGACCAAGGTACAGTATATTTATAGAATTTTAGAGACTTTAGACGGCCGTGTGATCCTGTGCCTCACTAATGTGTGCTCCTGACTTTTAGTCTCCCGCTTCGACCACAGCCTATAACCCCAAACTCAGGTAAATTAACTTCAGAAAGCTGTTTTGATGTATCATTCATTTCCCTTTCTATGACCTACTGAGCCATGCGCATTTCCCAAATATTAACCATGGTTTGCCTTGCTGTACAGGTGAGATCCGACGATCAACCTCCATGTCATTTGTTGACAGCTTTTTGGGGACTTGGCCCAAGGAGAGGAGGTGTGAACACTTAAGACATATCTTGTTCAGTACCCCTGTATTTGTTAGAAAACATCTGAGACATTTTTAAATCTGTGTTAAGTACGCTTTACATATCATTTGTTTAGGTCAGGGACTCAGGGAGTATCCTTCGACATCCCATTTGATAAGGACAGCACCACTCAAGCAACTACACAACCCAAACGGGGTATGACCAGGTCTGTAAGTACTGAGGGATTTGGGCTCAAAGTAGCCAAGGGAATGAAACGAAATCTGTCCTTCCAACCTGTCAATGGACAAAATATCGGTATTGAGGAAGAGGGCTGTCCGGATACCCTTGTCGGAATCCAACACGGTGGTCTAAATGGCATGGCACAAAGTAGCATAGAGGAAGCTCTGGAAATAATTCATAGTTCAGAAAAGCAACAGGAAGACACAAGGGTTGAGCCAGAGAATGAGGGTTTCTTCCTACACACACAGACCAAAGGGGAGACTACCCCCAAAACCGAAGCTGGAGAAGCAGACACTCTGTCAGAAGCCATGGGGATTTCAAGTGCTTCAACCACTGAGGTGGACACTGGAATCCACGTAAAGACAGAAGATATCCAAGAGACACTGGATGACGACTCATCGCTGAGAGACTGCACAACAAGTATGGAGTTAGATGCGGACCAGGACTTTGAGACTAGGGTAAGTTACAGCCAGGACTCTATTAGTTCATATCCTGGCAGTGTTGGTGCCAAGTCTCCGATAGCTGATACACCCATGGGAGTTACCCCAAAAATGACCAGCTTTGCTGAACAAAAGTTGAAAAAACTCAATCCAAATGCAGAGTCCAAAGGAGGCACCTCTCAGGGGACCACACCTGACAGTTCAGATCTCAACCTTTCCCACTCAGTCTCCTGGGCGCCCTCACCAGAGACAAGCCCTGCCCATCAGCCCCAAAGGGATCCGGCGCAAGCCATGGCCGCTGAAATGGTGCAGCTGCGTATGCGTCTGGAAGAAAAGCGCCGAGCCATAGAAGCTCAGAAGAAAAAGGTGGAAGCTGCCTTCACACGCCACAGACAAAAGATGGGGCATAGTGCCTTTCTCACAGTGGTCAAGAGAAAGAATGATGGTACCTCACCAATCCAGGAGAACACCACAAGCCCTGAGGGTACCAAGACATTGCCTGATACTGCGAAATCTCCAGAAAAGTCTCCTGTCAAGTCCCTTAGTGAGGAGAACACTTCTGAGGCAGAATTGGTAGAGTACACACGTTCTATTCAAAAGTTAAATGATTCTCTGAGCTTTTTGCAAACAGAGATGCAACGTCTGGCTCAGCAGCAGGAGATCATCATGCAAATGCGGGAACAGCAGGCCTGGGTTGTGTGTCCACAACAGCCTTCACCGCAGAAACAGGTACGGGAGCTTAGAGGAAGCGGAGCTCGCTCCTCAGGTTCCCCATCACCGGCTGACTCCCCACATGTCACCCATCGCTCACCTACCAATATCAAGAGGAAGTCGGCTTCCTTCCACTCCAAAACCCCACGGACACCCAGGCCTACTGAGCTGAAGATCACGCCGTTCAACCGAGTTCTCACAGTTCCCCAGTCTGTTGACAGCCTACCTCGTCTGCGCAGATTCTCACCCTCTCAGTCCGTATCCAGCTCCTTTGCATATCTGGGGGATGATTTGAAAGCAAGCAAAAATAATATGCAAGCTGAAACCTTGTGTCCAGATGGTGCTGCTTCTGATCTCCTTTTACCCACCAAAGACATACAACAGCATGAAACTGAAACAGACATCGAAGACTTGAGAACTATAGAGTTAGAGGACAGCATAGAGGAGACCATCAAGATGAAGGATGTAGGAAAAGAATCAGACGGAGAACTTAAGCCCACAATGGAATCTAGTGTTTCAGAGGTGCTGTCACAAGCCGTGAAAGAAACCTTCATAGTAACTCCTACTGAGAAGCCAGTAGATTTAGTTAGTCAAAACAACAAAAACTTGATCGAGGTGCCACTCTCAGTCCTAAAGCCTCTTGATGGACAAGAGTTGGAAGAGGCTGGAGAGCCCTTGACAGCAGGAGAGAACCAGGATGATGACCAGAAGATGTGCTGTGGATTCTTCTTTAAGGTTCGTATATATTTTATATACTTTGATATGTATACAGGGCGGCACAGTGGTGTAGTGGTTAGCACTGTCGCCTTGCACCTCCAGGGTCCGGGTTCGATTCCCGTCCAGGCTCGATTCCCGTCTCTGTGTGCATGGAGTTTGCATGTTCTCCCCGTGCTTGGTGGGCTTAATCCGGGTACTCTGGTTTCCTCCCACAGTCCAAATGCAGGTTAGGCTAATTGACCGTTCCCAAATTGCCCGTAGTGTGTGTGTGCCCTGCGATGGATTGGCACCCCGTCCAGGGTGTACCCCGCCTTGTGCCCTAAGCCTTCTGGGATAGGCTCCAGGTTCCTGCGACCCTGCATACAGGATAAAGCGGTATAGACGATGAGTGAGTGATATGTATACGTGTGGTTGTAGTAACAACCCCAAAACCCCTCTAGTGGCTGGCTGCGGTAATATTTTTAACCTCATCCATTCCCGTAGTACTAAAAGCAATTACATTTTGGCTATCCACATTTCTGCAAATTATTTTTAGTAATAGTGTTTTAACCTAGCTATTTTACCTAATGGTTTACTTGAAATTTACTTTTAATAAAATAAAATTTGTTTTAGTAAAGTGCACTGAAAGACCGAACCAAGGAGACGGCTACCTTCAGATAGGTAACTTAGTACAGCTGTCAGAGCTAGACATAAATGTTGCAACAGAGGACATGCAACATTAAACACAGAGGACTGCTATCCAAGGACGTCGTGATCTCGCATGACGATGCACGTCCGTACACTCTGCAAAAACTTTGTTTTAAGGTGGTTAAAGCATCCTCTTTATAGTCCTGCTCTCGCTCCGTCTGACTTTTACCTGTTTGGTCCCCTGAAAGCAGCTCTACCAGGATGATGTTTCACTTCTGATGAAGGAGTGAAGACAGCGGTGCCTTCATGGCTCCCAGCTTAGCCGTAAACATTTTTTTAATAAGGGAATATGAAAGCTTGGTGACAGATAGACAATGTGTATTGAAAATCAATGAGATTATGTTGAAAAATCAGGTATTTGTCTTTTCTAAAAGTTAATTAAAATAAATTCTACAGCCAGAGTGCGGATAATTTTTGACCCACCTAATTTTGCATTACTTATTTAAAAAATAATTACATATTGGTGTAAGTTAGGCTTATGGCAGACTTACTGTAAGCCAGCAGGATTATAAAGCAAAATTATCTCAAATTCCTACTTGGTGTATCTGTGAGTATACAGTTAACCACATGGTGCCTAAGTTACACGAGAACGTGTGTAGCTGTAATTTAGCAGTAATGCTAATTATAGACTGTTTGTCTTAAACGCTGCAGACAATATTAAAGCAGCAACAGAGCGCGATTAATCGAAAGCTGTTATTGTTGTGACTTCCTCTGCCTTCTGTGTTTACCTCTCTGTCGCATCCTTTAATTAACAGGATGACCTGAAGGGGGAGGACAGCATGGCACTGAAGCGAGCTGCCCTGCTGGAGAAGAGGCAAAGGAGGGAACGAGAGAACCAGCAGAGGAAGCAGCAGCTTGAAGCCGAGCTAGAGCAGAAGAAAGAGGAGGCTAGGTGAGAGCAGGCCCTGCCTACTGAGCCTGTTAGGTTAGCTGTCATTTGTATGAAGCGTGGCTGAAAAGCATGTCCTTCTTCTTTCTCAGATTGAAGGCAGAGGAAGATCGGCAGAGGAAGGAGGAGGAGAAAGCCAGACGCGAGTTCATCAAGCAGGAGTATCTGAGGAGAAAGCAGCTCAAACTCATGGAGGATATGGACATGCTGGTGAAAGCCCGGCCGGCCACGGCTAAGCAAAAGAAACCCCGGCCTAAATCGATTCACCGGGATGTGATCGAGTCACCCAGAACTCCTGTTAGGGCGACAGCAGGTAAAGAGGCGGACGCCCTTAACCTGGGCGAGAGCCGTGTGCTTTGCTTTGTGCCACCCTCTTGGGCCCTTTGGCTTTCCTGCTCACTGAATCTCTTTAACAGACCCTTTGAATTCACTATCTAATTCCTAACTCCTTTGTTTCAAATGAATTTGCTTTGCCTTTGATGTTTGACTTCTGCACTTTCTAATAATTCCACTAATTATTTAATAAATTTTTTTCCAAGGTTCTAAATGAACTAGCATTTTTGTGAATTTACTAATCTTGCTAACATCTGTTGTTGAAATGTTAGATTAGTTTGGAAATGATTGAATATTCCATGACCACCAAGTTGTCTCTCTGGGGCCTTGAGCAAGGCCCTAAACCCTCAAATGCTCAGATGTATAATGCGATAAAACTGTCGCTCTAGATAAGGGCGTCTGCCAAATGCCTAAATGTAATAAATATGTTTGGATACGATCATGATTGGCTATGATGCAGCACGGTGGCGTAGTGGTGAGCACTGTTGCCTTGCACCACCAGGTCCTGGGTTCGATTCCCGTTGGGTCTGTGCATATGGAGTTTGCATGTTTTTGGTGGGTTTCCTCCGAGTACTTCGGTTTCCTCCCACAGTCCGAAAACATGCAGATTAGGCTAATTGGTGTTCCCAAATGGCTCATAATGTGTGATTGTTGACTAGAGGTCCTACCACGGTCATACAAATGGGAATAAATACAATAGTCACCATTGGCCTCCATGGTCCCTAGTTCCGAGATGATTGGATATGAGAAGTGAGCTTTATAAAAGGGGGTAGTTCAAAGTACAGCAAGTGGCCTTGTCTTTCCATCATCTAACTTTATTTCCGGTCGTTCACTGTGTTTTACATCCAGGTTCACGACCTCGTGTCTTTTCAGTGTCCAGTCTCTCCTTGGCCTCCCTCAGTTTGGGAGACAATGACAGCGTCAACTCTGAGAAACGAACCCCCAGGTAAGAACCGTGCTTCAAGTCAACAGGTCATGATTAGACCTTTTTTATTGTAATCTCCAGAATTAACCCGGAGCAGGATCATCCAGTTTGCACTGTGTAGTACCTCTCTAGTACTAACCTGGAATTTCTTATTCTGTGAATCCTGTGTTCTTTCACATTCAGAAGCAATAGCTTAGCATCGGGCAGCCTATACGGCTTCTTGAGCTCTCCTCGTGTAAGAAGGAGAAGGTCAGTCTTAGCAGGATCGGCTACGATCACCCTTCCAGTCCTCTGCTTGCGCTGTGTCCCACAAAGTCACGGGTTATCTGTTCCTGGTGAAAGGATGCCCCCATACACATCTCATATCGCAACTGCTTTTCCTGTGTTTATTTTACAAACCCGATTCCAAAAAAGTTGGAACACTGTACAAATTGTGAATAAAAACAGAAAGCAATGAAGTGAAAGTTTTAAATTTCAATATTTTATTTAAAATAGAATATAAATAACATATCAAATGTTGAAAGTGGGACATTTTGAAATGTCATGCTAAATATTCATATGGTCATTTTGGATTTCATGAGAGCTACACATTCCAAAAAAAGTTGGGACAGGTAGCAATAAGAGGCCGGAAAAGTTAAATGTACATATAAGAATCAGCTGGAGGACCAACTTGCATTAGATCAATTGGCAACATGATTGGGTATGAAAAAAAAGAGCCTCTCAGAGTGGCAGTGTCTCTCAGAAGTCAAGATGGGCAGAGGATCATCAATTCCCCCAATTCTGCGACGAAAAATATTGGCGCAATATCAGAAAGGAGTTTCGCAGAGAAAAATTGCAAAGAGTTTGAAGTTATCATCATCTACAGTGCATAATATCATCCAAAGATTCAGAGAATGTGGAACAATCTCTGTGCGTAAGGGTCAAGGCTGGAAGACCATACTGGATGCCCGTGATCTTCGGGCCCTTAGACGGC
>JAOTRS010000004.1:19150376-19160681 GCA_028565755.1 Dinotopterus cunningtoni
ATGCGGAAGGCCCGGGTTCGATTCCCAGCCAGTGCCCAAACCCCAGCCACTGGATGCAGTGCTGGTCCCAAGCCCGGGTAAAATGGGAGGGTTGTGTCAGGAAGGACATCCGGTGTAAAACCTGTGTCAAGTTGTAGTGCGGACTGGGTATTCCGCTGTGGCGACCCCTTGCCGGGAGCAGCCGAAAGACCAACAACAACGTTAATTATGATCACAGTATTGGAAATATTATTTTTATTAATAATTATTTACTAAAATAATTAACAGATTTAATATTTATTATAAGGACTGTGCAAAATGGAAACCTAAAATAAGAAAGTAAAAAAGTATATAATTGAAAAAACAACAACTGTTGAATGGAAAGAGTTCAGTAGCGCCCCCTTGTGTGTAACAAGTTGCTTGTTTATCTTCAAATCAGCCAATCAGCATAAAAGTGGAGAGATAGAAAAAGGATGAAGACACTTTGGGGTGTTTCTTTAGGCACATTTTCAGGTCTGACATTAAAATTCAGGAAGGCATTGACAACAGCGCCCCCTTTACAAAATAACCTGTAGGTGCATATATTATATTGTGCGACCTGATTATTTTCTAATCAGTCAGCGATTTTGTCAATGAGTTGTTGATTGGCTGTTTTTAAATCTAACGTTTGAGAAAGACGTTGACAATAGTGTAGCGCTTTGTTAACAAAATGTATTATAACTTACCTTAAACGCTAGAAACTCATGCTTTTTTACTCAGTATTTCACAGTATTTATATAAGAAACCGGCATGATATTATATCTAAGGATGCGACTTATCCTTAAGGTGTGTGTCATGTATCATGCAATGTTACAACCTAGTGTTGTATTCTTCTTTCTGTAGGAGATGGAGAAATCGCAGGCCAACAACTTCCTGATCCTGTTCCGCGATTCAGGCTGCCAGTTCCGCGCCGTCTACACGTACTGCCCCGAAACGGAGCAGATGAACAAGCTGGCTGGCATCGGGCCCAAGAGCATCTCGCGGAAGATGATCGACGGCCTCTTTAAGTATAATTCTGACCGGAAGCAGTTTAGCCAAATCCCGGCTAAGACCATGTCCGCCAGCGTAGACGCCATCACCATCCACAGCCACTTGTGGCAGACCAAGAAGCCGGCTACACCGAAGAAAGTAGCACCCAACAAGTCTTAAGGTTTCCCTCGATTGGAGCGGAGAGCTTCTGATATCAGCGATGCTCTCTTCCGGTGTAAAATAATACAGTATATGCACTGCTCTGAATTCTGCTTCTTAGTCACGAAACACAACACACTTTATCTTAAATAAAATATGCACAGCTGGATTGTAAAACAATACGGGCTTGTCAGTGGATAGCACTCTTGTATTTATAACCTGAGCATCTTATTGCAGGTCAGTTCAAGCATGTGTGTGTGGCAGGGTGGCTGAGTGTGTGTGAGTTTTTTACGTGGCAAGAAAATGGTAAATGAAGAAAAATTATGTAGTATGACTGATATTTGGTACACTGAAGCACTGAATGTCTTTTGTCTTTTCGAGGTGTACATTATTCGTGGCCTTGGGTTCGAATTCTTTGGATGTTTTATAGTATGTAACGAAGTGAACGATAATTACCATCAAAGTGTTGTTGTTTTTTTTTAAAGTTTTGGCCATCTGTGGACAACGCTGTATGTATCGATGTAGTAATACATAGATTATTTTTTGCTTGCGTTTGTTACTCTTTTTTTTTCACAGCAGGATTGTGAATTTTTACCGTGTTTTTTAAGATTTAAAGAATTAAGATTTATTCTTCTTCTCATTATTATTATTCTGCATTATTATAATCTTACAGGTCAGAGGAATGTTTTCAATTCAAAGCCATGATCTGTGTATTTCAGCGTGTCATCATTACGTTGCTGAGGTTTTTAAACGCCGGACTCTGAATAATGATGACGATGTCATTGTAGGTTGTTAAAATTTATCTAGCGGATATTTAAAAATGCCATAACGAATAGCGTGTCGATGATATTTCTCGTCAGCTTCACAGTTCAAATGAATATATAAATATATATATGCTGTATGGACAAGTTTCATCGTATTAGTAGTTATTTTCATTTGTGATAGATGAGATATTTCTCTGATTCTACAGCATTCATTATAATTTCATGTTTTTATAAGAGGAAGCAGTATTGTCGCATAATGTAAAAAAAAAAAAAAAAGCAACGTGCCAAACTTCATCTTTGAATTGATAAACAATGGTTTGATTGAGGATTGAGAAATGATGCTTTTATTAATAACTTATTTTTAAATATTATTTGGTTTGGGATTATGATGTGTACGGCATGTTTTTCTATTATGAGAAAGCATGGCCAGTGTTGGATCTTCGTCGGGTGGAAAGTTTACTAGGTTTACTAAATTTAATATTAACATACACTAGATTTTCTCTTTTTTTTAATATATAAATAGTTCTGCATTTTGCCTTTCCATAATCATCAGCACACTCTGAGTAAGTTACTGAAAAAAACAATGGAAATTCTTCAGGCTTGATGTACTGTATTTGACGGACTACACACACCCTTTTTCAAGCAGTTGTACTAAAATCACTTGGCTGTTCCAAGCCATAAAAGAACTGGCTATGTATTTGTAAATACGCACAGTTTACATTTTGTACAGTGTGTTTTGAGCTCATCTGCACATTTTAATCAAGCAGTTGTTTTCTCTTTTTTTTTTAGGCACTACTGTCATTTGTTAAATAAATAGTCCAACACATCTGAGTCATAATGCATTGAATAAAGAACTTGCGCATGACCTCAAATGCTTTGTGGGAAACTTTTTGTGCATGGTTGGACCTTCAACAGTAACCTACAACACCAAACGAATTTTAAATAAGAGTGTAAAATTATACATAGTCCCACTTTATTAGCATTCTAAAATGGATTAAATGCATTATTTTCCTCAAAATTCAAACAATACCCCATAATGATAACATGAAAGAAGTTTGTTTGAAATCTTTGTGAATTTATTATTTTTTTAAATGAAAAAAATTACATGTACAGTACATAAGTATTCACAGCCTTCATGATGACATTTGAAATTGACCTTAGGTGCAACCTCTTTTCACTGATCATCCTTGAGATGTTTCTACAACTTGTTCTACAACAAGTCTATATAAGGGCCCATAGTTAACAGTGCATGTCAGAGCACAAACCAGTCCAAGGAATTGTCTGTAGCCCTCAGAGACAGGATTGTATCAAGGCACAGATCTGGGGAAGGGTACAGAAACATTTCTGCAGCATTAAAGGTCCAGATGAGCAGAGTGGCCTCCATCGTCCATAAATGGAAGAAGTTCGGAACCACCAAGACTCTTGCTAGAGCGGACCTCTAGGCCCAAGAACCCATTGGTCACTCTAAAAGAGCTCCAGCCTTTCTTTGTGGAGAGAGGAGAACCTTGAGCTCTTTCAGAGTGACCATCGGGTGTTGTCCATATACTAACAGTATAAAAGTCCTATAGAGGCATGTGTACGATAACAATTATTTTCCCCCAATTACAGGATAAGAGTGTATGGTTTGTACATTAGACCCTTTTAGAACATCTGTCATGATTATGTTACGGTGCTGTCTGGAGGCAAAAATTACAGAAACTTTGATGCGGGCGGCACAGTGGTGTAGTGGTTGGCACTGTCGCCTTGCATCTCCAGGGTCCTGGTTTGATTCCTGGCCAGGCTCGATTCCCGTATCCGTGTGCATGGAGTTTGCATGTTCTCCTCGTGCTTGGTGGGTTTCCTCCGGGTACTCTGATTTCCTCCCACAGTCCAAAGACATGCAGGTTAGGCTAATTGGCGTTCCCAAATTGCCTGTAGTGTGTGAATGAGTGTCTGTATGAGTGTGTGCCCTGCGATGGATTGGCACCCTGTCCAGGGTGTACCCCGCCTTGTGCCCTAAGCCTCCTGGGATAGGCTCCAGGTCGCCGTGACCCTGAATGCAGGATAAAGCCGTATAGAAGGTGAGTGAATGAGAGTGATACATCAGCTACCAAAAATGTCATGTTGTGAGCCAGAATCGAATAGATAATGGATGTAACTTTACGTTTTATCACATACCTGCTTTTACTGCCTTTGAAAAAAAAAAAAAAACGGTTCAAAGTGATAAGATGAAAGGATTGGACTGAGGCGATCATCAGAAATGGTTGTGTTTGTAGAGTACACTTCATATAAGGTGAACTTACATAGGTGTCTTATGCCACCTTGTGATTTTTTGCCTTAAGAAAAAAATTTGCCTTGGCATGTGAAGCATTTTCGGCATACAAGCGACCGAACTGAACGGCAAGCTAAGGAAAGCAAAGCATGTTTACATATATATATATATTTTTTTTTTGCATTTTGTGTAAGATTTAGTAAAGACATAGCACCACATTTCTCAAGAAAGTTAGCGAGGACGGTAGCAAGAAGCAAAGGGAGCCGCTTTCAGTTAAAACTTTAAAGGAGCCGGAGCCAAGAGGAATCATAAGTTAAGGTTAATTGAGGTTTAATGTCTATTTATTTATATATTTTTTTCATGTACATGTCTTTTTTAAAAGATATGATTACAGTGTTGGAAATTGGTTCTACTGGTAATATGTTTTGAGTGGCTGGAACAGATTATCTGCATCTACATTAAAAAATGCTTTTTCAATACAAAATTTCACCTTAAAAAAAAAAACTCGCCTCAGGGCGGTTAACCCTGCTTGCTAGGCAGCCTGAGGGAATCCATTCACCTCCACCTAGGCTCCGCCCATGTAAAAAAAAAAAAAAAAAAAGAGAAGAAGAATCACCATGGTTACTGACAGCAAAAGGGGTGTGTTGTGGTGCATTATGGGATGTTTTTCATTATGGCTTTGGACATGGGTGCAAAACTGCTGACACCGAAATCTCCTATCTTGGTTGTCACTTTAGTCGAGGGAACCGCCCACTTTGATCTGATTGGTGGATTGTAGCCATTCGCCGGGTGGGCGGGGACAGAAGCAGGAGAACGCGACTGTTTCATTTTTTTGTGTTTTTTTTTAAAGACGTTTTGACCCATTTGGCTCTGCACATAGGTAAGGCTCTACAAGGAAGAAAAATACACCAGCGTGTGTAACGTTAACTGATAAACACTGAGCGAGCAGATCTGCTGCTCTGGTCCACCCTGGGCATCTACTGCAGTGTTTAGGTAAGGCTCTCTAACAAAGGCAGGGATTTTATTATTCTGATCACAGTGATGCATTACATACAGACAGGCATCACACTGCATGTCACACACACACACACACACACACACTCAGTCAGACAGGCATCACACTGCATGTCTCACACACACACACACACACACACACTCAGTCAGACAGGCATCACACTGCATGTCACACACACACACACTCTGCATGTTACCTGACTGAAATGAAATGCATGGCTGTAGATTTGCATTTTAAGTAAATATATTGAGGTCATTGGGTAACTGATCTAAACACACTGTATTGCACACAAAAACATGTAAGCAGACCATCACACCCATACAACACCAGTCAAAATATGGACACACCTTCTATTTCTTCTAATGTTTTTTGTTGAGTGATTTATTTTCTCCATTCTAGAACAATACTCTAGATTTTAAAACTATGAAATCACACATATGGCATCAAGTAATTAAGTAACAGCAACAGTCAGTTGATATTTTAAGGCACTTTTTTTTTTTTTTTTTTATAAAGCTCAGCTGTTCTGGAACAGTTCTTGCAAGAACAGTATTGTTAAGTGCATTTGCAAAACCCATCAAGCCCCATGATGAAGCTGGCTCTCATGAAGACCTTCCCTGGAAAGCAAGACCAACACTTTTGTTTTTGGTTTGGATTCTGACAAACTCCAAGCATTGATTATGCAAGAATGGGCTGCCATCAGTCAGGGTGTGGCCCAGAAGTTGATTGACAGCATGGGTGAATTGCAGAGTCTAGAAAGAGAAGGGTCAACACTGCAAATATTGACTCTTTGCATGAACTTAATGTAATTGTTAGATGACTTTGTCAAAATGAACTTTTGCCTGTATAATGTGTGTGTGTGAACATTTCACTAATACTGTATATGCTTATTCAAAAAACTGATACAATATATGGCCAAAGGTATTTGGACACCTGACCATCATACTGTACCTGTATATGGTGCCTCCCCAAACTGTCGCAGCTTAATTGGAAGCCTGACATCAATACCTGACCTCACTTGTGCTTTCTGTGGCTAAGTGGAAAAATCATCACTAATGTAATACTGTGCATATAAGTATGTTTCGTCATATGAAATAAAACGATGTAGATTTAATTAAAGAAACTGTAATAAATCTCCAGTCAGACAGGCTGCAAAGTTCTTAAAGATACAATTTTAAAACATGTTTATGTAACAACCTCAGCAGCGACCTCATTTCCCCCCCTTGTCTGTTCTAATCACTCAGCATTCAGCATCACCAGTATACTAATCACCCGCCTGATCATCTGTCATCATCTGCACCAGTTTCTCACTGGTTCGTGCATTAACTTAGATGTTTTTTATGCTTCAATGATTCATAGGCCACTGTGTGGCTTAACAAACAAAAAACATTCATCATAAACTGTTCAGGTACAGGGACAAAGCTGTAGGGACGAAGGGGGGTCAAAGCTTTTGCACAGTACTATAACATTCCGAAATATAATGCAAAGCATTTGCAGAATCAACATGACATATGAAATAAAATCATAGCTAATAGTAAAAATTATGTCAATCTCTTTTCTGGAAATTTGCTTTCTAGGAAAGCTTGTACAGCAATTGGACATCATGACTGCAGAGGAGACGATTAACATCAAGGAAGCAGAGATCATCAAGCTCATCCTGGATTTCCTCAACTCCCGAAAGCTTCACATCAGCATGCTAGCCTTAGAGAAGGAGAGCGGCGTTATTAACGGGCTCTATTCGGATGATATGCTCTTCCTCAGGTGGATTTTGTTCATTCATTCATCTGTGTTGATAAATCAGACTGGTTTCAAGACACTGATTTGTTGATTTCGTATGTGAAAAGCAGTTAGCACCTGATTTCTGAAAAGCATACGTTTGTATTAGAATGGATTGCTCCTTGGTGCACTGAATAACCTGACATTCTCATTTGGTTTTTGTTCGTCCTAGACAACTGATACTAGACGGACAGTGGGAGGAGGTTCTTCAGTTCATTCAGCCGTTGGAAAATATAGACAAATTTGACAAAAAGAGGTAAGGAATCGTAAGTTTACATACACTCATAATTGATACAATCGATAATTTTCATCATTGCCTTACATGTGTTTCTTGTTTCTTTTTGTCTGTAAAGGTTTCGTTTCATCATTCTGAAACAGCGGTTCCTGGAAGCACTTTATGTAAATAACGCCATATCTGCATCCGATGACCCTCAAAACGTGAGTGTGTTTCCGATGGGTTGTGTGTCGTCCTTGCAGGTGGATTCAGGAGACAATTGTGTGTTAGGGCTGTGATCAGTATGGTGATGGAAATGCTGGCCATTGTTGGGACAATAGTGTCCCATTGTTGGTTATTGTGTCAGTGTTCTCCCCAGATGCATTAATTAAACTGTTTTGTTCAGTGGTGCAGCAGGAACAAGCTCGCCCTATCATCTGGGGATCGTTAGTTTAAATCCCAGATGATGTTGTAGCCTCTTGCAGCCAGCTGCCTGGAGAGACCATCATTGAGGCAATAAATTGTATAACTGGTATTAAATATCTAGCCAATTTTTACTTTTGTTGCCTCCTCAGCTTGAGCTAACCATGCAAGAGGCCGTAAGGTGCCTGAGTGCTCTGGAGGAGTTCAGTCCATCCAAAGAAGCCTACAGCAAACTCTGCCTGCTGTTGACACTCCCTCAGCTCACGCACCATGTCGAGTTTAAGGACTGGAACCCGAGTACAGCACGTGTGCGCTGCTTCGACGAGGCGTGCTCTTTGGTGGCTGAGTTCATTCCAGCTGACCGCAAGCTCAGCGAGGCCGGGTTTCGGGCCGGCTCAGACCGCCTCTTCCAGCTGCTGGTTAAGGGTGTGCTGTATGAATGTTGTGTGGAGTTCTGCCAGAGCAAGGCGACAGGTGAAGAGATTGGTGAAGCTGAGGTTCTTCTGGGCATTGATGTGCTATGTGGCAATGGCTGTGATGAACCCGACCTGAGCCTGATCTCTTGGCTGCGCAATCTTGCCCCCGCCACCTTTACGTGCGCCTTCGAGCAGAAGATGCTCAATATCCAGGTTGACAAGATGATAAAGCCAGAACGGGCAGGCCACAGTGATCTGCTTGTTCCGCTCCTTGCCAAGTTTTCACCTTCCCCGGTGTCACCACTGAGACACCCGCAGTCAGCTGAAGCGTACGTATCGCGTTCCCTCAACCCAGCACTAGATGGTCTGGCCTATGGCTTGGCAGGGAGGGAGAAAAAAATCACAGAGGGCAATGGAAAAGATGCAGTTCCGATGTCGCACTCTTTTGCCAACTTTGGCTTAAGTGGCAGCCATCACGTAGTGGACGGCAACTTTATGGAGACACCAGACAGGTATGGAGTTTTTATTTTGTTTACTTTTTTTTTTTGCATTCCTGTTCTTTGAATTATAATTATTAAGTGTATGATTGTGCTAGTAGGAATCTACTTGGGTAACATTGAACATTTTTTCAGGAAGCCAACTGATATCCATGGTTTACTAGCTTAACTTTCCTTTTTTTTTTTTTTATCTAGTGTTCGTATGATGATTTATCAGTTTGTGCTGTGCTATACTCACTGCTTTTCCCCCCAACAGTTCTAGGTCACACACACGAGAAGATAAAATGAACACTTCCGTAGAACCTAACACATCCTGTCCCACTCAACCTGCCGAAAAACATGGAGAACTCCCTGGTACAGTTAAGATGACAGAGGTACTATTTCTAATTAGAAACTTCAACGATTAATTGTTAATCGATTAATCATAATTAAATATTTAAACAGTAAAAAATAAAACTTATTACCAGATAGGTTTGTTTTGCATAATGTTTCTCCGTAGCCCATATGTCAAATAATTTGTGTACCACAAGAGGGCGCACTTGCAGTTCAATATTGGACGTTGTCTTTTTAGCAGCCTCGTTTTTGATGACAGAGATAAGAGTAGTTTTTTTTTAACAGCCTTATTTTTATTATTATTATTATTATTATTATTATCATTATTATTGTTTTTTATTTTTATGCTGGTGTAACTATTTGGCCTTCATGAATTTGTTTCACATAACTGGTATTTAGGGGGATTATTCTGCTGGAACTGATTAAATAAGACTTAAAATGAGAAAAAAATATGACCAAAATATTGGTCTTATTACCAATAATTTGTTACAATATTGGTTATAAAAAAATGGTGAAATTTTAAACTTTCACTTTGATCCTTTCAAAACGGTCCAAGAGTATCATCGGTGTTACTACAGCTTTTAAGGTCTTGGATATTTCCTATTCATATATGTACAATTGGATTCTTAATGAGAATAAACATGTAGGCATGCTTCTATGCTGTTTTTCTGTTATAATTCTTTAAGAATAATCTTTTTAAACTTGTGTTTAATTAGAAACCAGTGTGTTTGTCTCCGTATACTAACGGTGTCCTCACGCTTGTAGGAGCAGCTGCAGGAGTTCCAGCGTCAGCGACTGCGTGTGCAGCATCACTTGGAGCAGAAGCAGCAGCACATGCAGCTCTACCAGCAGATGTTGCTAGAGGGAGGAGTGCAGCAAGCCAGTCAGGCCTCAGGTGCCGGCCAGCACAATCTCACACAGACCTTCCTCAGCAGGTCAGCCAAAACACTAACACGCATGCTACACGTTACCGCACGCACGCATTAACAAGACAGATGTTAAGTGGTGAATAAAGAGTCAGCACATGCTGTATTAGTGGTGAATAAAGAGCTAACAGATGTTGTGTCGGTAGGGTGTCCTGTTAGCTGCTTAAACATGGGCTGTAGAATAGGTGTAAATGTACCCGAGTGAGATTTCCTGTGGGGATGAACAGCTGTGATTGTGAATGGTGGTTGCCTTTAGGGTAATGTACTTAAACATGAAATAATTCACAGTGCTTGAACTAAAGACGAACACTGGTCATGTTTATCTAATTCTGAATATGAGCAAATGAGTGGTTTCTTTATATAGATAAAGCAAGATTTAGGCGGCACGGCGGCTTAGTGGTTAGCACTCTCGCCTTGCACCTTCCGCGTTCGATTCCTGCATGGGGTGTTCATGTTTCCCCGGGTAATCCGGTTTGCTCCCACAGTCCAAGGACATGTATTGTAGGTTAAGCTAATTGCCGTTCTCAAATAGCCCATAGTGTGTGTG
>JAOTRS010000004.1:19161794-19178980 GCA_028565755.1 Dinotopterus cunningtoni
TGGCACCCTGTCCAGGGTGTACCCCGCCTCATGCCCTAAGCCTCCTGGGATAGGCTCCAGGTCCCCGCGACCCTGAAAACAGGATAAAGCGGTATAGAAGATGAGTGGAATCTTTCTTAAGGTTCATAAAAGAAGTCTAGGAAAAAGTTTGATGTGAAATGTACAAGTGCATCATTTAGACACCGGATTAGAAGACCATGAACTATAAAATATACACAAAATATATTATGTTAAAATATTAAATGTTAAATATATTATGTTAAAATATAAAATAAAACTACCAAGAATTTAAATTGAACGAAAGTGTAAATTAATTGAAATGTGCTCCTAGTTTTTGTGGCATTGTTATGGCATTGGCTAGTTATTTATGGCATTTGGCAGACACGTTTATCCACTCACTCACTTACTCACTCTTCTATACTGCTTTATCCTGTATACAAGGTCGCGGTGGGCCACAAGGCAGGGTACACCCTGGACAGGGTGCCAGTCCATCACAGGGAACACAACCCAGACATACACTCACACACTACGTCAATTAACCTAATCTGCATGTCTTTGGAATGTGGGAGGAAACCGGAGTACCCGGAGGAAACTCACCAAGCACAGGGAGAACATGCAAACTCCATGCACACAAAGAATCGAACCCAGACTGTGCAAGGCGACAGTGCTTACCATTACACCACCATGCCACCCGCCCTCTATCCAAAGCAACTTAATTTTTTTTTAATCTCATTATTTATTTAGGCAGTTGAGGGTTGAGGGCCCTGCTCAAGTGTGGTTGTTGCAGTGTTTGAACCTGGGACCTTCTAAACCGTAGTCCAATGCCTAATCACTGAGCGACCCCTGGCCCCTTGTCTTTAGCATGGCTACAATGCTAAGGTGGCTAAGTCATGTGTAGCATATGTGTTACCTGATCAGTAATATACAGTAGCTAGATCCATCATGATCTTATGATATTCTACTGGATGGCATTCCTTAGCCTAAAACAATCTTTATCCTCTATTTTGCAATTTTGCAGCTAAAGTGAAATTTCGGGTGGAAATGAAGCAAACTTGTATTGGTACAGGTCCATCCAAAAGCTGGAGGAGCTGAATGTAGGCATGGAAGACCTGGGGGAGAACGTGCAAGCTTTGGCCCAGCAGTGCAACGGTTCCCAGTCTGACGCGCAGCACGTGCACACACCCGAATCCGACGTAACGGGCAAAAACAAAACTGCTGTGACAAGCAGCACCCCTCAGAGAGGAGGCATTCGAGGGATGCCTTCACTAGACGAGTCCCCAGTGATGGTCAGCCGGAGGTAAGGGAACTTTACTTCTAGCTGTGGAAACACCTTAAATATAAACTGCTGCTGTAATATTTCATAATGCTGTTACGTTTGCTCCTTTCTAATTTTATGACCTTTGGTATGACAATAAAGTGTGTTTCAGGAGGATAAGCCCAAGTCCCCGTTCATAGCAGTGCACACACTGGAAGACACACAAGCTGTTCGAGCTGTCGCATTTCATCCTACCGGAACTCTCTATGCTATCGGGTCTAATTCCAAAACCTTGCGCGTGTGCATGTACCCGCAGGACCTTACAGCCAGGTATTGCATTAAGATGACTCTCTGTGCATTATTGCGCACGTACAAGGAAATTTATTAGGATCCATTGGCCATTGATTTCAATAGGAACATGGCAAGGAACAGGAAATGGACATCTTGCACAACTATTTGTGACACTCAAAAGTCTGGCTATGACTTGAACACCCCTGTTAGCCAATGGAGAAACATTTAATTCAGAAGAGGAATTGAAGAATTTAGTAATTATTATATAAATAAGAACAACAACAATAATTTAAAGATGGAATTATGCAGAGTGATGCTTTAAAAATTGTTTTATTATTATTATTATCTCCCAGTGCTCCCAGTGCAGGAAGTCCAGCGAGGCAGCCCGAAGTCTGCTTCAAACGCAACAAGCACCACAAAGGCTCCATCTACTGTGTGGCTTGGAGTCCATGTGGCCAGCTTCTGGCTACCGGCTCCAACGACAAATATGTCAAAGTCCTGCCTTTCAGCGCCGAGACCTGCAATGCTACAGGTGAACAATTTCATGAAAAAGTTATGTCATGGTACAAAAGATTGCAGGTCAGAAAATGAACCAAAATCCTACATATTATCATTGTTTTCAGTTCAGTTCAGGTTTGATGTTCTTTATGATATTCTGTATTGATATACCTCTACTGAACTTAAGTACGCATTTTGTATCCAAAAAACATCATGTCCACCCCAATGCTATACTGACTAAAGTGAAAGCTCCAGTAACACTCCAGTAACAGCCACTGTTTTCAACACTGTTTATGCACAAAGGACCAGACCTGGAGTTCAGCATGCATGATGGGACCATTCGTGACCTGGCATTCATGGAGGGTCCAGAAAGCGGTGGAGCTATCCTTATTAGTGCTGGAGCTGGAGACTGCAACATCTACACCACCGACTGCCAAAGAGGACTAGGATTACATGCACTCAGTGGACATACAGGTATACACACTCATGCACATATACAGTAATCATACACTGATCAGCCACAACATCATGGCCTCCAATATTGACTCTTTACAATTAAAACAGTAATGACCTGTGTGTTCGGAGACCTTTCTATCACAACCAGCATTTCCTCATTTTGATCTACGCTAACGCTTCTATTGAATCAGACTACATGAGCCAGCCTTCGCTCCCCTTGTGCATTAGTGAGCCTTGGCCACCCATGACCCAGTTGTTAGTATACCGGTTTTCCTTTCTTAGATCACTTTTGCTATGTCCTGACCACTGCAGCCTGGGAACATCACACAAGAGCTGCAGTTTTTCGTGTTGCTCTGACCCAGTTGTCTAGCCATTACAATTTGGCCCTTCTCAGATTAACTACATTCTCAATATCTTGTTACAATAGCGGCTGGAAGTGGGTGGAATATACAGTATTAGGCAGCAAGTGAGCCTTTTTTCCTGAACTTGATGTGTTGGAAGCAGAAGAAATGGGTAAGTGTTGGGATCTAAGTGTCATTGATGAGGGCCAAATTGTGATGGATGAAGCGCTGGGTCAGAGCAACTTCAAAATGCTAGCTGTGGTCTGCAGAGGTCAGGACATACCAAAAGTAATGCAAGGATCGAAAATCTGTGAACGTGGGACAAGGTGGCCAGGACTTACTTATGAACCAGGGCATAATTTTTTTCTGGCAAAACAAATAATGTCTTGTGAATGAATGAAAATCATGTGTGTGAGATTAGGGCACATCCTGTCCCTGTATACATGGAGCGGTTGGATGGTAGCGTCTGGCTCTCAGGATGAGACTGTACGTTTCTGGGACCTGCGTGTACCCAGCTGTGTGAAAATGGTCAGGAGTGCCCTGCATGGACCAGGTGGGTTGGATTTCAGATTTGAGTTTTTAAATGCATACAAGTATAAAGTATAAACTGGATCAGTGAATTGGTGTGTGATGACGGTGACGTTCTCAAATCAGGAAGTGCAGTGGCTTCGGTGGCAGTCGACCCGACCGGACGGCTCCTGGCTACAGGGTTGGAGGACAGCCGATGTATGCTCTACGACATCAGAGGGGGTCGAACGGTCCAGACGTACAACCCCCACACCAGCGATATCCGCTCTGTCCGTTTCTCCCCTGGAGCACACTACCTGCTCACCGGCTCCTACGACAGCAAGGTCATGATTACTGATCTACAAGGTAGGGCAAGACGAGACGTACAGTACCAGTCAAAAGTGTTTGGACGCACCTTCTTATTCAATGTTTTGTCTTTATTTTATAGTTTTCAACATTGTATATTGATTCTGAAGATGCTGAACTTATGATAGAACCAATAAGGAATTATATAGTATTATTCAGAATGTTGGTGTATTTGTGTCAAAGTCAATAATTAAGAGAAGACTTCAGCAGAGAAAATACAGAGCAGTTACCGCAAGATGTAAATCATTGCTAAACCCTAAAACCAGGATAAACAGATTAGAGTTTGTCTAAAACAGCTTAAAAAAAAAAATCTGTGCAGTTCTGGAACTGAATCCTTGCACCATAATGATGGGAAGATGAGCATAAGGAAAAGGAAAGGAACTTCTCATAATCCAAAGCATACCAGGTCATCTTAGGGCATGGACGTGCACAGCTGCCAACGGATGAATGTTGAATTTTCAAGTGTATAGGGCAATATTATCAGCACAGATAAATCTCTTTGGATGGACATTCACACTATAGGCAAACAATGACACCACGCATACCACAAAAGCAACCCAAGTGGAAAGAGGTGGAATGTTCTGCATCTGATGTTCTATCATCTGACTTTAATCTTGGTGAAAACGCAATTCGCATGCTGAAAGGAAAAACTGAAAGCAAAATGCTGAAAGAAGAAGCAGGAACTGAAGTCCGCAGTAAAGCTTTGCAGAGCATCACCGGTGATGGGCCAAGTACACAAAACTCTCTCTCTCTCTAAACATGATATTTGGCCATCTCTGCTTCTAATTTCAAACACCTGCTACATAATGAAGCATTTCACAGAAAGAAGTCAAATCACATAATTACAAATTATATTATAGCCAGCAGGTGGCGATATGTCTTCTTCAAACGCTCCAAATTCAAATTTTTATTTTCCACACATCCAACCATACACAGTATGATGGTCATCGGTGGCTCACCGGTAGGTTTCTCACCCGCTATGTGGAAGGCCCAGGATCGATTTCCATCCAATGCCCATACCCAAGTGCTTATCCCAAGCCCGGGGTTGCTTTAGAAAGGGCATCTGGCGTAAAATCTGTGCCAAGTTGTGTGCGAACTGGATGGTCCGCTGTAGCAACCCCTCAATAAGAGCAGCTGAAAGACTAACAACAACTACAACCATACATGAAATGCTTATAAATGAAATGCTTATTAACATAATAAACAAGAACAAAGAAAGAAGGGTTGAAGCAGTTAACGGCAGCCGACCTCACTGGCGCTATCTTGGATTATGGACCCCACCTGTCGTAATGCAAATCCATGCACAAATGGTGGAAGGTACAGGTATTTGTTGTAGTATGTAGTGGAGTAAAAGTATAGAGCATTCTGTAATAAAACTACTCAAGTACAGGTATGTGAAAACTGCATTTAAGTAAAGTAACAAAATAAATGCATTCCACCTCTGAGCATCACCATTGAAGAAACTCAGTATCTGGTGATGTTTATGAGTTCCAGACTTCATAAGGGAAATGCCTTGAACTTATTCCTATGAACTTAACATTTTGTTCCCAGGTGATCTAACGAAGCCCCTTCCGGTAATGGTGGCTGGTGAGCACAAGGACAAAGTGATCCAATGCAGGTGGCACACAAGAGACATCTCCTTCCTGTCTTCTTCTGCAGACAAGACTGTCACGCTGTGGGCACACCACCCGTAACTTTTCCCTGGGACTAGAAAAAGCACAAATCACTCAGTCCTCTGTAAAACTTTATAGACTGAATCATTCGTACAAATTTATAAATAACTTTCCATGTAATAGGAGTATGTCCTGCATGTCCGCTGCTAAGAGAAGTGAGTCAACTGAGCCAAATAATAAGAAATGCTGTTTTTTAGCAAGAAAAAACAGAGCTATCATTTGTGCTGTTTCAGTTCTCATGCAAAACAGAAAAAAAAGTTTCATTCTGAATGTATAAACTATTTTGTGCCTTGAGTTGGGTAGTCCATGGTTATGCTCATGAATTTCATTATATTTCCTGCTATAAAATTGGGCTAAATAGTCACAAACACTACTTCTCATCTGACATTATTTGGCATGCTGGAAATATTAATTTTGGCAGAGATGTGAAGCGGATGAAGCAGATTTAACATACAACTTTGGCATGTGTGTTTAAATGGCATGTGAAGATGGATTTGTCTTAAACTCTGTACATGTTTAGGAAATGTTTGGATATCAAATATATAATAAAATGAAAGGTAAGAATAAGTTATATAATGTGTTCATAATATTTTATGCTGTTTTTAAATTTTTGTTCACTGTGTTTGCACTGTTGTAAAGCACCTTTATTCTCCTTGTGTTTCAAATGTTTATTTGCTCATTGAAACCAAGCTTTTGAATATTGACAGAAAATATACTATTAAAAAGATTGTTGCACAATATGGATGTTTGCATTTATTAAGGCAGTTGATATACACTCACCCCCTTTTGCCTTATGAGTAGAGTGACCTCATCGTCGTGTTCAAGAAACCAGTTTGAGGTGATTTTAGCTGTGTGACATGGTGCATTATCCTGTGGTCATCAACAGCAACAATACTTGGGTAGGCTGTGGCATTTAAACCATGCTCAATTGGTACTAAGACGTGCCAAGAAATCTCCCACACCAAACCCCCAGCAGCCTGAACATTTGTTAGAATGGAGAATGGGTTCATGCTTTCATATTGTTTCATAACTCCAAATTTTGACCCACACAGATGTACTATGCCAAATAAAGTATTCCTTTGTGATTAATTGCCGTTGCTATATGTTGTTGTTAGGTAGAAAAACTTTATGATGCAATGGTTAGGACTCTGAATCCAGTGATCTGAGTTCAAATCTCAGTGGAACCTACAAACTTTTGCCAGAGTAGAACAGCTCCCTCAGCTTAAACAGAGTATGTATGAGTATGTAACACTCTATACCACTTTATCCTGTATTGAAGGCCTGAAGCCTATCCCAGAAGGCTTAGGGCACGAGGCAGGGTACATCCCGGACAGGGTGCCAATTCATCGCATGGCACACACACACCCTGACCCTGGAAGTGCAAGGCGACAGTGCTAACCACTACACCACCGTGCCGCTCGTATGTACCACATTTTACATAAATGTGTCAAAGAAATTTATGCTTAAGTATAGTTTGTACATGCCACAAGCTCTTGCATGAATTAAGATATGGAGGATGTTGGTTTCATGGTCCAATTTAAGTGGAACAACACTTGCAAGGTCCAAACACTTGGTTAGATGAATATGGACCAAATTATGTTGATGATAAATGTAGGCCATGGCAAAAGTTTTTGGTCCAGGAAGTCAAGCCCATGTGCACTTTGACTGAAATATCCTGATTGGGGAGCATTAGACTAAAGCTGATGGTGGCAAGTTACTGTTTGCTCTTTATAGGGTGTTGCATAAGTGAAAAAGCTTAGTTGGGAAAGCCTAAGACTGAAGATCTAAAGGTCTATGGTTACGATTGCAGGTATCAGCATGGCTGTCTGTCTTTTGCTTGCAACTGTATAATCTCTGACCTATGTGTTGTTTCCTGACTGTCTATATATGGCAGTAATTTGGCTGATGACAAAAATTCCTTCTTGGCAGGCTGGTTCCATGGTGTACGTAATGGTTTGCCCTCTGGACTCTGAATCCAGCGATACGAGTTCAAATTTCAGTGTAAAACCCTCACACTCGTGCTAGAACAGGACGGCTTATTTAGCTTAAACATAAAATTTGTTTCCCGGCCCTTTAGGGGCTTAGTATAAAATTGATAATTGTGTTGTTGTGATGATGAATCTACTAGTGTATCATAGCAACGTGCATGTAAATGTGTCCATTCCATAATGGCTAGGCTCCAAACGTAAATGGCGCAACCAAAAAGAGCACAGCACCACCACAGAGTATGTACTGGTATGACCACCAAGGCCAAAGTTATGCTTGTCACTTAAATAAAATAAGTATATATGAAGAACTGCAACCGGACTGCGGCCTAGTGGTCATGCCGTTCTACCTTAGCTTGCCCCAGTGTGGCCTTTGATGTCTTACCCATCATAAGATTGACTTGAACCTTCCTATGCAGTTTTAGAGCTGGTAATTGGTGTCAAATAATAGAATACTATATGTTAAAAAAAAGTACACAGGTTAAAGTTTTATATATTGGCCACTCAAGTTCTCACAAAGTGTAGATGTAAGTTTGGGCAAAACATGTCCTGCCTGCCTGCCTGCCTGTCTGTCTGTCTGTCTGTCCATCCGTCTGTCCGTCTATACAGTTGCTTAGCACAATCATCTTGAAACTCCAGGGTCTGGGTTCGTTTCCTGCCTCGGGCCAAGTCAGAGCCCCGATCTCAACCCAATAGAGATGTTATAGAATGACTTAAAGGGAGTCATGAGACCAGAATATGACAGAGCTGAAGCAGTTCTTCAAGGAAGAATCGGCTAAAACTTCTCTTGAACGATGTGCTGGTCTGATCCACAGCTACCTGAAGTGCCTTTTTCAAATACCATTTTGAACGTTGAATGAGATTATTTTTTTTGTGCGTGTGTGTTATTATTTTAGGCACATTATATTTGTCAATACCCATGACTTGATGACGATCAGATCACATTTTTTGACAAAATATTGCAGAAAACCATGAAATTCTTTATCTTGTCCCTGTACATATACCATGCTACCCTCACTGACATCATATCATCATATTACATTACAACATTAATTAAGCTTTTGAAGCTGTGTGTGTGTTTGTGTGTGGTTGTGTGTGTGCATAATTTTGTGCACTTGGTTGCTGTCAGGTGAATGGATAATTGAATTAATGATCAGATCCAAAGGTCTTCCTAATAGTGTGGCTAGTCAATGTATACCCCACATTTATAGCTGGATACTGATTGTGTAATACACATAACGTTTATATTAAAAGAATGATAGTTCTATCGTGTAGAAGAAGAGCTTAAACAACAGTGATGTGGATTGGGACGCAGGTTTGCCAGTGGTCACGTGACACTGATATCGGCGGCTTGCAGAAGTCACGTCACTGTTAGTCCGGGACGAGACTTTCGGAACAGATCTCGCGACATCTTGTTTGGTTTGTGTGTGGCGCTTTAACGCCGAAAATAAGGAGGAGTTTGTTTAAAGAGTGTTGGTTTATTAGCTTTAGCTTTAGCATTATGCGTCTCTTCAGTTGCAAGTGATTCGGGTTCGGTTTTTCTCTTTTATCGCCCATGATAGTTTGTTGACTAGTTAAGCTAGCATGTTTATTTTATTTTATTTAGAAGGCTAAGTTAGTTAGCTGTAGATAAAAATCTGAGTTTTTTTTTTGCAGCAGCTTCATGCAAAAACTAGGTTTATATGCGTGTATTTTAAACGTGTGGTGATAATGAAGAAGTCAGGCAGGTTGTTGTTATGGAGCTGTAGTGGTTTCCTTGTTGTTAGTAGTTTATTGGCGCTTGTTTGTGGACATATCGGTCCTGAAGATGGTGAGTGGGTTGACCCAACTGACATGCTTAACTATGACCCAATTACGAAAAGCATGAGAAAGCCTGCTGAGGTAAACAAACAAAAAAACAAACAAAAAAACATTGAGTCCGTGCATGTTTAAATAAGACAGTAAATTTATCGATTTAGTTATTTTGTTTTTTCCCCCCAGGCTTCCAGCTACAATGATGTACCGACTAAAAGAAGGGAACACAATCAAGACTTGGGTCCAGTGACTCGGTGCCCAGATGTGAAGGAATGTACTGACAGACTGAACACATTACAACGAGAAGTGAGTATCTATATAAATAAAACTAACGTCTTGTGTGTACGTTGGTCAGAACTCGGTATTTCAGTGATATAATTACGTTTCGTACATCGGAGAAACCGAAACCAGTCCCAGAAAATGTTCTCTTTCCAACCAGATTATATTACACACAACTGACTGGGAATAATTTAACTGAAATTTTGGCAGTATTTAGTTTTATATTCCTGAAGTTGAACCTGCGCCAAAATGTTGAGTAGAAGTCAAGTTATGAGAAGTTATGTGTCTCGGATTATAAACCGCAAATTTGAACAGCGTACTGCGCATGCGTCAAACTGTCAGTGAAACTTTTTACAGTATTTGGATATCTTCCTGAAGTTTAACCTGCACCATAAGGAAAATCAAAATGCTGAGTATCACTCAATCAGATGTCGAGAACAGTTATGTGCCAGATTTAATAATCTACTTCTTCAAAGTAAACAAACACCTGCACCAATACATACATAATTAGAAGAGCTGAATTGAATATTTTCCTGGGATTAGTTCATATTTGCACCACTGATGTGGTATAAGTGAATTTTAAGTGAACATGCTGGAGTTGTTTTAAGACAAAACTTCATCTTTATCTGATCTACTTTTCTATTTCTCATTCGTGATTCACTCTCCGATTACCGAACAGGGAGGGTATTTGGCTGACAAAGTACAACTTATTGTAAACAAGGTGTAAGATATTCAACCTTGCAAATTTTTATTTCTTTATATTAATAAGTTATGCAGAGAGTTCTTCTGTACAAAAAGACAGCCAGACGTATGTGGGCTTCAACCTGATATAATAACATCACTGATTAGATTAAAGCTGATCATCTTATTTATAGCTTTAGCCTTTTAACCATTCCTACAAACTCTTTTCCCGTCCATGACAGGTGCTTCAGCTTGTGTTTAATAATCAGATATTTTGTCCCGTGTTTATATAGACTCTGCAGACATCATCTGTTCGTTCAGACTGTACAATAAATTAATTGTCATGGAGCAAAGGGAATTTTGGTTGAGTCAAAGGACTAGAAAAGAGGATTTAAACAAAGGAAGATGAGGTGCAAGACCAGAAGGCGCTGTTAATGCAACATAGTGGATGCCAACCACCATTAGACACCAAAAAGGAAAGACAGGAAGAAGAATCAGTCTTAAGATGTTTTGTGTGCCTTGGCATTTTATCCATGCTGGATATAAGCATGATAAAAGATGATTGGTTAAGGCATTGGACTACTGATCAGAAGGTCTCAGGTTCAAACCCCAGCACCACCAAGTTGCCAATTTACTGTGTAAATGTTAGTTGGGCACTTAGCCCTCATGCTCAGATGTACAATGGGATAAAATGTGAGTCGCTTTTGATAACGGCATCGCCCAAATGCTGTAAATGTTAGTTGTAGCTTTAAAGAGATAACCATGTAGGGTATGAAGACTTGTGCTAAAGATGCACAAAGTTGTTGTTGTTAGTCTTTCAAAGCTGCTCCCGTCGAGGCGTCGCCACACAACTTTTTGGCACAGGTTTTACACTGTATGCCCTTCCTGAAAGAACCCTCCCATTTTATCCAGGCTTGGGACCGGCGCTGCATCTAGTGGCTGGGGTTTGGGCAATGGATGGGAATCAAACCCATCAAATAGATCGTAACAGCGATCTGTTAGTTTTTAAATAATCTAAATTATACATTTTATATTTAATATTCTGTGTTTGCAATATGATTGTTTATAGTTGGATAAATGTAAAAGGGTACAGAATGCTAAATAAAACCCACTATGAACCTAAAACAGAAAAGAGTTACGTCTCTCTCTTGATCACATGATCATTAGGATCAAATCGGAGAATCCTATTTCAGATAGGAACAAGCTAATGGTGGTAGAAGCAGAAGTAGTAAATTGTTACTACTTCTAGCATTGTTAGCATTGTCAGAAGCCTTTTGTTAATCAATTAAGTTTGCTTTAAATGTTTCTAGATATCCATTAACCAGGTATTTGTAGTTAATCATATTTTCTATTTACCAGACTGAAGAGCTCAAAAGGAGGGTGACATTTTCCTCACAACAGCCAACGTGTATTCCTGTCTTCAAGCGCTTCCTCGCAAAGCTTCTTAAGGAAATTCAGAAACTTGGCTTGGTATGCTGCAGTAATTCAATTCAATTTTATTTTATTTGCATAGCGCTTTTAACAATTGGCATTGTCCCAAAGCAGCTTTACACAATCAAGATTGTCTTAATTCCATAAGACACATGAACCATGTATTACATTTGCATTTCTGCGCTGCTCTTACTCTTGTTGTTTGAACTTGTAGCCCACTGCTGTGACGTCTGAAAAGCACTACGATGCCGAAGTGAAACTTTCCAAGCAAATGGTGTCAGAAATCCAGAAGCTCGTGCATGATGAGAGCAGCTGGAGGACTGGGGCTCTGGATGATGCTCTTAGTCAAATACTTGTTAACTTTAAACTACATGACTATGAGGCCTGGAAGTGGCGTTTTGAAGACACGTTTGGTGTTGAGCTACAGACTCTTATCATGGTATAAACTCTCAGAAATGAAACCTATTCATTCATCCCTGTTCTTGTATTTTGCATTGTAAGCAAATACTGCAGCACAGTAAATCAACAGAACGTAGCTGCAGCACTGCTGTCACAATTTTCACTTAACGCTTGGGCGTCATATTTCATTTGTGATAAATTACAAACTTTTATTTGGTTTTTTTTTCAAACAGATCACAGTCCTTGTCTTGTTAATAGTGGTCATAATCTGCACTGAGATGTGGTCAGCGGTGTCCTGGTTTGTCCAGTTTAAGAGAATGTTTGCTCTATGCTTCATAATCAGTCTTGTGTGGAACTGGTGCTATCTCTACAAGGTAATAATGAAAAATCATAGTTTACAGGTCTAAAATCTAAATTTGTGCCTGGAATACTTCCATGCTACCCAATCTGCTAAATTATTGTATTTGCAATCAAATTCTTTTTGATTTTGTTCTTTTTTTAAAAAAAAAATGTTATACAGGTAGTCCCCTAGTTACGACCGAGTTCTGTTCTGGGAGCAGGTTCGTAGGTCGGATTTGTTCTTAAGTCCGACAAAGTGAGTCTTGTAAAAAATTGACACGAATATAAAGTGTAAAGTGTACCAATTCACTTGACTAAATTTCAGTCCCCTTTCCCCACACTGCCATCATGTGGCCAAAAAACATAACTGCGGCTAAGGAAATGAATCTCACAGTGAAATTAATGTTAGTGTTAGCTGTTTTCCACTGTATTGGACTGTGAACTCTGTTTTGTTGAGGATTTTTCAAAATTGGTATTATTCATCATCAGGACAGCTTCACAGGACAGACACTGTGGTATCTGGTGCACTGCAAAGTCTATTTTTTTTTACAATACACGTAAGCTACTTCTCTGATTGCTCGCATCTACGAATGTTCGTAGAACTGCAATCCGTTCATAACTCTGATGTTCGTAAGTCGGGGACTACCTGTACTGTGTATATATAAAGTGTAATTGCAGCTTTGCTAATTTCATGTGGTTGTGACATTTCTTTAGACTGCCTTTGCTGCACACCACGCCAGCCTGGTAAAGAATGAGCAAGTCAATGATAAATGCACCGGGGTTAAGAAATTTGACTGGATCGATAATATCAAAGGTGAGATGCTGGAGATCACACTTGCCACTTTTCATCCTTACATACAAAGTAAGTCTTTAAGAAAAGCTGATGGTCCTCCAAAACTGAGAGGAACCAGGTATGTTGGCTCAGGCATCTGTGTATAGCTGTCTGTGGCATATCCTGTTTGATGGAGACGTCATCACTGACTTTTTCACGATTGTCTACTGTGTTCAATCATTAACATTTCACTCGTGTGATTTCAGAGTTGTATCGGACCACGTTGACTCTTCAGGATGATCCATGTAAGCGGTACTACCAGGACCTGATTGTGAATCCAGTCCTGCTAGTGCCTCCAACCAAGGTTCATACTGTTTCCCTGCATAAACTCTAACAGTATGATAGATTGTCCTAAGCCTGCTTGACCTTTCTCATGTTTGTCTTTACAGGCCATCACTATGACCATCACTACCTTCTTCACAGACCCTCTAAAGCACATAGGAGAAGGCATTAGCGAGTTTCTCCGGGCTTTATTGAAAGACATGCCCATTACACTGCAGATACCTGTTCTTCTTTGTGTGGTGCTGTCTATCCTGGTATGAAATGATGTGCTCAATGTTTCCAGCAAATTACTGTTTATAGTTTTAGTTTAGCAGTGCTAAAATGTCAGGTTTTTGTTAAAAAAAAAAAAAAACTTGGTTGTCATGCAACCAGCTTTTCTATCTCTCAATACCGTCATGTCTTATCATTTCATTAGGTATGTATATACAGCACCAGTCAAGCGGCCGTACACCATGCCCTTCTTGGGCCTCTAATAGGAAGACGTCAAGATCCTCCACCCAGCATCGCGCCGCAGCCTGCCGCTCCTCCCTTACCGAAGCCAGAGGACCACAGAGAACAACAGTACCTGTTGGCAAGGGATGATGCAAACCGCCCCGCACAACCCAGACACCATGTAGGACAAGAAGGCGACCAAGTCACCCACATGGGGAACAGGACTTACCATGAAGACAACAGACCTGAAATTCGCCAAAGGAAACCCAACAGGCAGAGAGCGGAGCAGCAGAGGGTACGTGTGGAAACCGTACGGCATGCAGACAGCCTTTACAGCGGGGATGAGACAGACACTCATGAGGGAGCAGTAGCCGAGCACATGGACGAAGAGCCACAAACTCACAATGATGAGCCAAGGGAGCAAAATGAGGCATCTGCAACTAATACACAAATAAAGCAGACTCAGACTCCATCTAAAAAGCAGAGTGGGAAAAGAAACGCTGAAGATAACAAGAATTCAGGAAACACTGAAAGGAATGAGGTAAATATAGTGTTAGCGTGGTAGTTTATTTTTTATTTTGTAGTTGTTTTAATGTTTGGGTATATTAATCTTTTTTTTTTTGCAGTTTAATCCATGTTCATTTATTTATTTGTATTCAAGGCAGGTGATTCAGCAAGCGCAAGAGGAGATAAATCCAAGAAAGAAGACTGTGTTGAAAATATTGGCAGTCCTGTTCAGGGAACTCCTTTTTCCTCTTAAAATGACTCTTTTTTTTTTTTATCACTATCATGTAATTTTTGTACTTGAATATATTTATATTAAATATAAAATTATGAAACTGTTTATGTGCAGCAAAAACTTCTGTCAATGGAAACCAGCAAGAGAATTGTTCAATTATGAAAAGCCTTTTACATTTAGTTGAACTTCCCACCAACCTAAAATAATTAGAGCCTTTCTATTAAACAGCATAGCAACTAGTATCAGGAGCTATTAATAGTTTGGTGGACTCACAAGCCAGTCAGTGCAGTCTTCATTGTAAAAGGGACATAATAGTATCTACATAATGTTAACGTGTTGCGTGAAATCATCTGAGTATAATTCTGTAAAATTACTCCAAAAGCATCACTTATTTGTCAGCATCTGGAAAATTATTGATGTTAACAACACAAACTAGCTTAATTATTACCCCACCAGCCTCTATTCACATGTTTGCCCCATAAACCCCTACCACTTTGATTTTCAATGATTATTATCTTCTTGAAAATAAAATTAATGAAGACAGGACATAATGCAACAGAATGGGAAAATAATCGCAGTGAACACTTAAAATGTGTAAGCCAAAAGTTTTTGATTGAATATTTCTGTGGTGTCCCTAATAAACACTCCAGCTGCTGCTTCCACTTGCTGTCTCTTTTTAAACGGCAATATAATGTGCACAATTTTATTTTATTTTTTGCACATATTCACATCTTTTAGTGTACAACTTTTCTCAGGGTGTTGATCTTATGTCAGCCAATACCTACTTACAATCTTCTTTCCTTTATACCTGCATCTCAAAGAGTAGTAAATTGTGGTAACATTTGAAGGAAAGAAAAAAAACTTTTATATTTTATTTTCATTCATCACTACCTATTCAAACTAGCCCAATTTTGTGGAAACATAGCAGGCCTGGCATCCCTGCTTGGCATAGTTGAAATGGGACATTATATTCTACATGCAAACAATGATCGATATGCAGAGCTGCTTGATTTCTACTTATCAGGGCCTTAGTCCCTGGTCTGGCTCTTCTCTCATTGTCTATATAGCTCACTGTACAAGTGCTAACTAAGTTATTTGTAGCTTAGATGTGCTACCGGCATATTTAAGTAGCTGTAATGATCATGATGTGGTCAGTTAGGTTGTTCTTGCAGGGATATGGTGGTGTCCCTGTTATAAGTAGTCTTTCTCATTTAGGGAACCTTAATTTTGATGATGATGAGGTAAAGACTTTTTTTAAAGGCTACACAGTTGTTTAGTCCCAGTCATTTGAGTTCTCTTTACATTGTGCCTGTGCTATTGCTCTTACGTTCACTATTAAGCATGACCATGAGTTCTACTATTTTCCCCCCATGACTTGATTTCCCAACGCAGCAATCTCCGTAGTTGTTTGCTTGATGCAGAGCCCTGACCCTTCTGAATCAGAGGAACATCAACACTGCCACCAGTGATGTTACTGTGATACAAAAGCTCAGAATCTTGTATAGAGTAGAAAGGGGCGTGTCCAAATGAAGCATCGCGTTTCCCGGAACCACATGACCGACTTGTGCGTCGCTTAAGTAAAGACTCAGAGATATAATTTTGTGCATAAACATTTCCTTAAACAGTGCAGCTGCATGTACATTTTAATTGTGCTGCTTGTGATGTTACGGTCTAGTTGCTACGCAAAATTTGTTTATACACTTGAATGAAGCTTTATGAAATGAACCTTTTGGTGAAACTATTGGCTGGGTAACTGCGACACCTAAATGACGCTTCATCCAGCCATCACTACTTTCCACAACATGTCTTCTGACATGTTAAAGATATTGTTGGGGTTAAATAATTTGTTGCAGCTGAAACATATTAATCACTGCATAATTATCCAGTGGAAGACTCTTAAATATTTGCTTAGTTAAATCCAGGCAGTGATTTTTTTTCCTGGGTGGGAAGCGTGTTAGACAGCAAGTGAACATTTTGAACATTGAAGTTAATGTTTTTGAAGCCGAAAAAAGGATTTGACCGACTTTGGGGCCAAATTGTAATGGCTAGATGACTGGGTCAGAGAAACTTCAAAAATGCAGCTCTGGTGGATGTGCAGGTCTCATCTGCTAGTTAGATGGGGAATTGTCCAGGTGCAGCTAACAAAAATAGAAAAGAAAAAGTGTCTAATTACAGTACCTATTGTTTTATGATTTAACCCTTAAGACAAAGAGCTTTTTTTTTTATTTTACCCTAGGCAGTATGATCTCATAACATAACTATATAAACATGACTGAGAAAAAAATGAAAAAGGGGCACAGAAATACCATAGACACATTAAAAAAAAAATTCTATGTCCAAAAAATAATATGAGCATTTTGTAAGTGGTTTTATCTGACATCTGAACCAGTGGCGGCTACTGGTCTGTCAAATAGGGGAAGCTCATTTTCGGTCTACATCATAAAATTGTCTATTCATTTAAAAGTAAATTCTGCCCTACGTTCCTTTTCAAGAAAATGGTCTGTGACCCTGTCGTACCAACTAGGCATCTTTTCCAGTGACTTGACCAGTGTCCTCTCAATGGCCAGCAGAGTGCAGTTTCACCCACGACGCTAGCCTAGCCTACT
>JAOTRS010000004.1:19179080-19190648 GCA_028565755.1 Dinotopterus cunningtoni
TTAATGGTCGCGGGTGCGGGGCGGGTTGTAAAAATAGATACAGTGGTGCGGGGCGGGCTGGGGCGGGCCAAATAATTGCATAAAAGCGGGACCCGCGGGTTGGAAAAATACCCGACCCGCGCATCACTAACGCGCACTAAAACCGAGCAGGGGAGTGTTATGATCTGGGGTTGCTTCTGTTGGTCTTGATTCGGCAACATGTGCCCAAAAATGATTTCAGCTGACTATCTGAATATACTTAATGACCAGGTTTTTCCATCAATTATTTTTTTCCTTCTCTGATGGCACACACATATTCCATATTCCATGACAATACCATAATTTATCAGACTCAAATTATGAAATAGTGGTTCAGCGGGCCAACTCTACCATCATCAGTACAAGATCTTGAAGAGAAATGAATGCAACACTGGACTGAAATAAATGTTGCAACATTGTATAAGCTGTAATCAAGGCAAAGGGCAGTTGAACAAAATATAAGAGTGTGTGACTTTTTTTGGCTGGGCAGTGTAAATTAATTGAGATGGCTAGACACTTTAGAGGCAACAGTAAGGCAGAATTTTACTTTAATTATTTATTTATATTTTACCGCATCCTCCTCAAGCTAAACACACTCATCCTCTCTACAGTTTTGCTTTCTTTTAGAAATAATTTTGATCAGATTATGACAGTCCTACGCAGCTCTATCATAGGGGGTTTAGACAGTTGTGATTGGAGCAGTGTGTTTTTAAAACAAAGTGACATCATACGCTTTCCTTGGTGCAGTTCTACTCCTCGCCGAAAGTATAAATAGGAAGCGTTATAAATAACTTTTATGTCCTACCCTGATGTAGGAATATTTTCAGTCCTAAATAACATTCGAACGCGATTCCTAGGAGTGATTCTGAGACTAAACTACTATTTCTATCTGTATCACCTGCAACTGTGTGTTACAAATCATATCTTCTATTTCTAACCCTACTCCAGACTGAAGAGCACAGCCAACAACAGCCAACATGCATTCCTGTGTTCAAGCGCTTCCTCGCAAAACTTCTAAGGGAAATTGAGAAACTTGGCCTGGTATGGTAATTCCATAAGACACATGCACCATTCTGTTTACATTTCTGTGCTGCTCATAATCTGTTTTTGTCTGAACTTCTAGCCCACTTCTGTGACGGCTGAAAAGCACTACGATGCAGAGGTGAAACTTTCCAAGCAAATGGTGTCAGAAATCCAGAAGATTGTGAATGACGAGAGCAGCTGGAAGACTGGGGCTCTGGATGATGCTCTCAGTCAAATCCTTATCAACATTAAACTGCATGACTATGAGGCCTCGAAGGGGCTCTTTGAAGACACGTTTGGTGTCGAATTTGGCACTGTTATTAAGGTGAGCAAGGTATTTTGCACTGTGAAAAAGATACAGTACACAACTCATAATCAGAGCCGTATTTATTTATTTGTCATTTGCCTACTGTAATATATTATTCTCACACTTTTTATGCAGGTCTCTGGAATGGCCATGTTAATTGTTCTCATAATCTGCACTGAGATGTGGTCTGTCGTTTCCTGGTTTATCCAGTTTAGGAGAGTGTTTGCTGTCTGCTTCATCATAAGTCTAGTGTGGAACTGGGTCTATCTCTACAAGGTAACATTAAAACAACTGCTATACATAATTTTCATGCTACACATTATACACAATTATGGTATTGTCTACTAACATCATGACAATAAAAAAAGATTCATTAAAATAGATCAGGGCCAGTATTTGCTAAGCATCTCAAAATCACACTTAGACTTATGGCAACCTTCAAATAAGACAATGGGTGGAATATAACTGTAGATATAACAAAATACTTTCTAAATGATCTTTTATGAAAGCTCTAGGTAATTAGCTTTTAGGTACATTATCTTGTTCTTTGTTATCTGAATTTCTAGATGTGAAAGAAAGGTGGTTTACCTTTAGCTGAAAAAAAATTACAGCCGCTGTGTCACTAAAAATCTAATTAATATATAACAGTGTATTTATGTGCCACTTTTTATTTTCAGAAATAATATCAGCAGGGATTGTTGGCCCCTAGGTGCTTTCATTATCAAATCTTTTGTTCTTGCATTAATCAAATCTTGCCTTCTCTGCATTAAATGGATAAATATTTATAAATAAGTACACATTTTCAAAAAAAAGAGACTGGAATGAACATGATTTAAGTGTACTTTGGAAAATGTTAAAATTTTTTGCAATAAATGATTTAGCATAAACACTTTTTGACTCTCAGATAAACTCTCAAATAGTGTGTTTTGTATGAACTCTATGAATTACTGTATGCCTACTTTTTCTCATGGTAAGGTTGACCTTTGCATGGAATTAAGTATATTTATAACTTGATTTGCTATTTTGGCATTCTCTAGATTGCCTTTGCTGATCACCAAGCCGAAATGGTGAAAATGGAGCCTGTCAGTAAGAAATGTACTGGAGTGAACAAAATTGACTGGATAGATAATATCAGAGGTGAGGTGCTGGAGATCATCTAGCCACAATTCATTGGTATTCATTACAATAATGTGAATTTCAGACTAAAGCTGATGCCACTCAAATTAAAAGGAACCAGTTGAGGCCCTGGTCCTACTGGGAAATTTTCATTGTTTTATAAATGTGTGGGGTTCCTACATAAGAAGATGCAGTCAGTGGCTGGAGTTGAAGAAGTCTGGTGTCTGTACTGACCTTCTCTGTCTTTTGCCACCGAGATCCTCATCAGGTAAAGTGGAAAAAATTTAATGAATGAAGAATTTGTAACCAAAGTTTTAACATTGGCATATACGTTATATTATTTGGGCATTGGTGGTTCAGTGGTAGGTTTCTTGCCTGCAATATGGATAGCCCGGGATAAATTTCCACCCAATGCACAAACCCCAGCCACTGGATGCAGTGCCGGTCCCAAGCCCAGATCAAATGGGAGGGTTGTGTCAAAAAGGGCATTCGCATAAAACCTAGACCAAGCTGTGTGACACCCCCTGATGGGTGCCGCTGAAATACTAACAACAGCAACATTTACATTATATCATTTCAGAGTGGTATCGGACCACATGGACTCTACAGGATGACCCTTGTAAGAAATACTACCAGCTCCTGATTGTGAATCCAATCCTTCTTGTGCCTCCAACCAAGGTTCATAATGTTTTATGGCTTTGCTCTCAACTAAAGAACATTGTAACGAAGGCCTGCTTGACCTGTTTCATGTTTGTCTTTACAGGCCATCACTGTGACTCTCGTCAGCTTTATTACAGACCCTCTGAAGCAATTGGGACAAGGCATTAGCGAGTTTCTCAGGGCCTTACTGAAAGACCTGCCCGTCACACTGCAGTTGCCTGTGTTTATTTCTTTTGTGCTCTTTATCCTGGTATGAAATTCGAAATGGTTTCAAATGGTCTTCAACTGTTTGCAGCAAATTCTTAAAGTGAAATTAATCAATTACAAGGGATATTACAAGTAAAAAATTCTGTACTCCTTCTGAACAAATCTCAATTGTCAGTTTTTCTGCCAACCCACTGCTATATGTCTTATCAATTTACAAATTAGATTATTTAGACTTTTACCCCTTTACAGGTATTTTCTTACAGCACTGGTCAAGCAGCTATACACCATGCAGTTCTTGGGCCTCTACAAGGCAGACGTCAGGATCCTCCACCTGGCATCGCACAGCAGCCTGCTGCTCCTCAGTTACAGGAGCCAGAGGAACACAGAGAAGAAGAACAGGAGCTGTTAGTAAGAGGAAATGCGAACCGCGCTGCACAGCCCTGACACTAAAAGTACACTAAAGATATTTACAAAATTAGGTAAATATGTTGTTTTTTTATGTTTATTGAGTATTTTTTCATGTTTTCTCCTAGTTACACATAGTTACACATAAGTTTTTCTAGTTACACATAATTTTAATGTGTAACTTATTAAATATTTGAATAATTTTTTTTTTTTTTGTCTATATTAATGTTGAAACCTATGTTTGTCTCTGATAAACATTTTAATTATTTTATGGTTAATACGTCTGTGAGAATCACCTGAATAAAGTTCACATTCAACTTTACAGGAATGCACTTAGTAAAATCATTTACACTATGAATTGCTACACAATTACCTGTACCTAACTGTGGATCCCTTTCCCTTTGGTCGCGTTTATCAAGTTGCTTATAAGCCATGCCCTTAGCAACCATTTAGAGCATCCTAGCAACTCAAACCCATGGAGGATTAACTTTACAACAGTATATCATAGAGACTTGGGGATTGGTTTATATTATTCATAGTCGACAGAAGCTTTTGATTTCTTCATTAACAGGTGCCAAGCCACTCCCTAGCAACAAAACAAAGTACCTAGCAACGATTTTGCAAAAAAATTTTCTCTGCATCAGAACATGAATAGACATGTCGGTTAAATTTTTTGACCCATGCCAGCAATGGTAATCACGTTAAAGTAATGCTAGCAACATGCTAATCATGTTAGTGCCATGCTAGCAACATGCTAATCATGATAGAATCAAGCTAGCAACATGCTAACATGGTGGTGGGCTTATTTTACTTAGGCAACCAATTAGTCTCTCAGGATCAATTGCAAAGCTGTCAAGCCACACCCCTAGGCCCGAGTTTTGTCACGGCAAGCACCACTCACATTTTCCTTAGAAAATGTACCTCTCTATTTATTATTATTTTTAATTAAATTAAATTTCATTTACATATATAGTGCTTTTAATGGTGGTCATTGTTGCAAAGCAGCTTAACAGAAAAAAAGAACATTTTTGGAAATGAGTATGAAATGTGTAAGAAATCATAATTATTAGATGAACAAACCAAGAGCGACGGTGGCAAAGGACAAAAACTCCCTGAGATGACAATAGGAAGAGACCTGGGGAGGAACTAGACTCCTTATTTGGGTGATAATGGATAGCAGGAATTGATTTGCTGTAATACATTGTTAGGTAGCTAAAAGTTCAACAACTTAATAAGCTTAACCTTTTCTGTCTTTTGGTGTAACAAAAGTTTCCAGGTTATACTCAGCATCATGCCCTAAATCTACAGTAATTGCTATAGGAGAATCTGTATACAGGATAAAGTGGTGTAGACGAATGACTAAGTAAGTAACACATACATTAATAGACCTCATTTAACATGAAAGCTGCTGCCTTCATACTCCCTTCTTTCTGTGTTTTCAGATGATTCAAGTAGCTTTGCCACCACACATGTCTGCCATTCAATTTACCATTGTGCTCTTGCTTTCGTTTTCCTCTCATCTGCAGCCTATTTCACAATCAGCATGCTCATTGTTAAGTTTACAGTTGAGCTAATACACGCCTCGATACAGCAGCTTTCACGGTAGAAATGCTCACTGAGTTATTTAAAGCCTGTTTAGCGGCCGTTTTTAACGTGTAATGATCATGAGGGTATCAGATAGGTTATTCTTGTGGGGCATTGGTGGACTCCTCATTATGAGTAGTTTTTTATCTATTGCTTATGCGAATATTGACTTTGAAGGGGATGAAAGTGATGGTGAGATAAAGACTCAGTTAATTAAGCAAACTATATTACTTGAATTTTATTTTGTTTCTTTTTGTTGTTTAATTGTCTTTTGTTAAAAATTTTCTTCGTTTCCAGCTATGGTAATGCACCAGTGATGATTAAGGAATACATTCAAGATTCCTGTCAAGCGGCTCATTGTTCAGAGATGAAGCAATGCTCTGAGAAAGTGACCATTTTGCAATGGGATGTGAGAATGTTTAGTTAAAAAAATCATGTAGACACTATCAGTTGTTGTTCACATCAAACATTAGAATCAGGAAAAAAGTGATCATTGACCATGGAGTGATTGATTGCAGCTGATTGTCATGAACTGTGGCCCGCCCAGGATTTTCACACACAAATTCCTCTAGATATTCTACAGGTAGAAACATCTTGTCGAACAAGGCCTGTGGAAACTACCCAGACTGGTATAATTTGAAAGCAAGGCTGCATTAATTTAAATAGCAACTGCCTTTACATCAGAAATGTATCAAATAATGCACAACACATCAGACCCTATGGAAAATGGGCTATAGTTGCAGAGGTTTACATCAAGTTCCACTCCGGTCAGATATGAACTGAAATCTTGGGCATAGACTCACCAAAATGGACCAGTGAATCCTGGGAAATCATCACCTGGTCTGATGAACCTTGATTTTTGCACTGATGTGTAGCTAGTGTAAAATGAGATTTATTTCTTGTGAAAATATTTATTTTTGGAGTATTTTTTTTCATGTATTAGAATTTATGAAAGAACATCAGAACATACTTCACAATAGAGTATAATTTGTACCCCTGGGGCGCTAGAAGTGCCCAAATTTGCCCTATTGACATACAATGGGGAATAAATCCAATAGACTCAACATTAAGACCAACTTTGGCAGATTCTAGCGCAGAGTGAGAATTTTGTAGAAAGATAAATTTTACCACATTTGAAGAGGCTTGCAAGCTGTTTCAGAACATACCCTGCACAAGGGTATAAGATTTACTCCTGGGGCACAAGAGGTGCCCAAATTTGCCCCATTGACATATAATGCAGGCTTTAGCGCGTAACTAGTACCGTATCGTTTGTCGTACACCCATAAAAGAGGTATCAAATCGTGCTGCTTATTCGTGATTGGGGTGCTAAGACCTTTCTAAGGGGTGGGCGGTAAATCCACAGACTTAACATTGAGACCAAATTTAATGGATTCTAACACAGAGCGAGAATTTAATAGAAATCTCAAATTTACCACATTTGAGGAGGCTTGCAAGCTGTGTCAGAACATACCCCGCAAGAGGGTATAAGTTGTACCCTTGAGGCCCAAATTTGCCCTATTGACATATAATAGTAACTTCCATATTAACTTTGAAACTGAACCTAACTGTGGATCACTTTTACTTTGGTCCCTTTTACATTGGTCTTTCGCGTTTATCAATATGCTCATAAGCCATGCCCTTAGCAACCATTTAGAGCACCCTAGGACCTCAAACCCATGGAGGATTAACTTTACGACAGTAAATGAAAGCGACTTGGGGATTGGTTTGTATCATTGATAGTTGACAGAAGCCTTTGATTTCTTCATTAACAGGTGCCAAGCCACTCCCTAGCAACAAAACAGAGTACCCTAGCAACCATTTTGCTAAAAAAATTTTCTCTGCATCCGAACATTAAATAGACATGTCGGTTATATTTTTTTGACCTATGCCAGCAGTGGTAATCACGTTAAAGTCATGCTAGCAACATGCTAATCATGTTAGTGTCATGCTAGCAACAAGCTAATCATGTTAGCATCATGCTAACAACATGCTAACGATGTTGTTAGCTACATGCTAATATAGTTATGATGATGCTAGCAACATGCTAATCATGATAGACTCAAGCTAGCAACATGCTAACATGGTGGTTTCCTTACTTTACTCAGGCAACCAATTAGTCTCTCAGGATCAATTGCAAAGCTGTCAAGCCACACCCCTAGGCCTGAGTTTTGCCACAGCAAGCACCACTCATATTTTCCTTAGAAAATGTACCTCTATAGTTATTATTATTTTTAATTAAATTAAATTTTATTTACATATATAGTGCTTTTAATGGTGGGCATTGTTGCGAAGCAGCACTGGAACATTTTTGGAAATGAATATAAAATGTGTAAGAAATCATGATTATTAGATGAACAAACAAAGAGCGACAGTGGCAATGGAAAAAACTCCTTGAGATGACAATAGGAAGAGACCTGGGAAGGAACTACACACCTTATTTGGATGATAATGGATAGCAGGAATTGATTTGCTGTCATACATTGTTAGGTAGCTAAAAGTTCAACAACTTAATAAGCTTAACCTTTTCTGTCTTTTGGTGTAGCAAAAGTTTCCAGGGTATACTCAGCATCATGCCCTAAATCTAATTGCTATTGAAGACTCTGTATACAGGATAAAGTGGTGTAGATGATGAATGAGTAAGTAAGTAACACATACATTGATAGACCTCATTGAACATGACAGCTGCTGCCTTCATACTCCCTTCTTTCTGTGTTTTTCAGATGATTCAAGTAGCTTTGCCACCACACATGTCTGCCATTCAATTTACCATTGTGCTCTTGCTTTCGTTTTCCTCTCATCTGCAGCCTATTTCACAATCAGCATGCTCATTGTTAAGTTTACAGTTGAGCTAATACACGCCTCGATACAGCAGCTTTCACGGTAGAAATGCTCACTGAGTTATTTAAAGCCTGTTTAGCGGCCGTTTTTAACGTGTAATGATCATGAGGGTATCAGATAGGTTATTCTTGTGGGGCATTAGTGGACTCCTCATTATGAGTAGTTTTTTATCTATTGCTTATGTGAATATTGACTTTGAAGAGGATGAAAGTGATGATGAGATAAAGACTCAGTAAATAAAGAAAACTATATTACTTTAATTTAATTTTGTTTTTTTTTGTGAAAAATTTTCTTCACTTCCAGCTATGGTAATGCACCAGTGATGATTAAGGAACACATTTAAGATTCCTGTCATGCGGCTCATTGTTCAGTGATGAAGCAATGCTCTGAGAAAGTGACCATTTTGCAATGGGATGTGAGAATGTTTAGTTAAAAAAAATAATGTATACACTATCAGTTGTTGTTCATTGACCATGGAGTGATTGATTGCAGCTGATTGTCAGAAACTGTGGCCCGCCCAGGATTTTCACACGCAAATTCCTCTAGATATTATACAGGTAGAAATATCTTGTTGAACAAGGCTTGTGGAAACTACCCAAACTGGTTTAATTGCATTAACTTAAATAGCAACTGTCTTTACATCAGAAATGTGTCAAATATTGCACAACACATCAGACCCTAAGGAAAATGAGCTACAATTGCAGAGGTTCACATCAAGTTCCACTCCTGTCAGATATGAACTGAAATCTTGGGCACAGACTCACCAAAAATGGACAAGTGAATCCTGGGAAATCATCACCTGGTCTGATGAACCTTGATTTCTGATGTGTAGCTAGTATAAGATGAGATTTATTTCTTGTGTGAATATTTATTTTTGGAGTATTTTTTTCATGTATTAGAATTTATAAAATTTAAGTTAATAAGTACTTTTTGATAAGATATAATTTTTAATATCAAGTATTTTTAGATTATGTATTTGTATGTGAAACTGTGGAACAAGTGCACCGAAGTAAGGGGAAACTAGAACTACTAAAATTGGGTTAAGAACTGTCTAATGCATTATTAAAACTTGGAAAGATAATGGTCAACCTTTACCTTCGAGGAAGAAATGTGGTCAGAAAAAAAAAATTAATAATAGTGATCGGAGATCACCTGAACATTTGGTGAAATTAAATCATAAAGAACAAAATATGTTTATTAGTAAAAGCAACAGCATTTCCACATGCACAATGCAAGGGGAACTTAAGGGATTGGGACTAAACAGCTGTGTAACCTCAGGAAAACCATTTGTACAAGGGGCTAATCAGGAAAAAAAAACGCTTCACAGGATCAAAGCTAGGGAGCATAGTGAATGGACTGTGGAGTATTGAAAAAAGATCATGAGTCCAGATATACCCTGTTCCAGAGAGATGGTCACATCAGGGTAAGAAGATAGTCAGATTAAGTGATGCACCCATCATGCTTAGTACCAACTGTTAAAGCCTGTGGGGGCAGTGTTATGATCTGGGGTTGCTTCTGTTGGTATTGGTTCCGCAATATTACTGTATGTGCTCAAAAATTATTTCAGCTGACTACCTGAATATATCAAATGGCCAGGTTTTTCCATCAATGGCTTTTTTCCTCCCTGATGGCATGGGTACTGTATATTCCAAGGTGACAATGCCAAGATTAACCTGTCTCAAATCTTTGAGATGTGTTAAAGAAGACTTTATGAACTCTAAAATCATCAATACACTGTAAGATCTGGGAAAGAAATTAATGCAACACTGGACAGAAATAAATGTAAAAAGCAAAACATGGTTCAACCAAATATTAAGGTGTGTGACTCTTTTTGGCTGGGCAGTGTATATGAATTGAGATGGCTGGATAGTAGGGTGAGTGGGTGAGGATTTAGTCATCTGCCTACTCTGCTGACAAGAAAAAGTTTTCCCTCTCAGCGGCATCTTGTCATGCTATAATTTCTACACGGGTTCACACGATTCCATCAGTTAAATATTTCAGAAGTGTTTATGCAAGCACAATGACAGGTCTGGTCCAAGTTTTTTTTCAGAATTTTAGAAACCGTCCCAGAAAATCAGCAGGAATTGTCACAAGAAATCAATCAGAATGTAGGCTTTCTTAAGAAAAATTACAGAAGAGTAAAAGTATTCCTTCTCAGCGGCATCTTAGCATGTGGCCCGAGGGGGAGAGTGTCACAGTGGTGTTCTGTAATTACTACACGGGTTTACACCATTCCATCAGTTAAATATTTCAGAAAAGTTTGGTCTCCATATCCAACACTCTGTAGAATGGTGCAAGTGGTAATTTTGTGATGTGTGGCACTTGTTGAGAGGGTCCAAGCACAACTGACAGGTCTGGTCCAAGTTAACTTTTTCAGTTTTTTCCCCTCTACGCTTTTTTTGAACGTTAGAAACAGAATGTAGGCTCTACTTAATCATTCAAATTATTTACTTCTCATGTTCTTTAAATAACTCACAATTACGCACAAACTACTAAATATGTCTGTATCACCTACAACAATGTGTTACTACTTATATATTATATTTGTAAACCTACTCCAGATTGAACAGCTCAGAAGGTTGGAGATGTTTTCTTCACAACAACCAACATGCATTTCTGTGTTCAAGCGCTTCCTCACAAAGCTTCTAAGGGAAATTGAGAAACTTGGCTTGGTATGTTAATTCCATAAGCCACATGCACCATTCTGTTTACTTTTCTGTGCTGCTCACACACTTGTGTGAACTTCTAGCCAACTGCTGTGACGGCTGAAAAGCACTACGATGCTGAGGTGAAACTTTCCAAGCAAATGGTGTCAGAAATCCAGAAGCTTGTGAATGACGAGAGCAGCTGGACTACTGGGGCTCTGGATGATGCTCTTAGTCAAATACTTGTTAACTTTAAACTGCATGACTATGAGGCCTGGGAGGGACGCGGTCAAGAACCTTTCAATGTCGAGCTTGGCACCGTTATTAAGGTGAGCAAGGTATTGTACATTGAAGAAGATATTGTACACTGTTGCAAAACAGCTCTTAATCAGTGCCAGGGATTTTGTGTATTTATTTATTTATTTTTTTATCGTTTGCCTACTATAATATATTACTCTCACATTTTTCATACAGGTCTCTGTCATGGCCTTGATCATTGTTCTCATAATCTGCACTGAGATGTGGTCTGTGGTTTCCTGGTTTGTGCAGTTTAGGAGATTGTTTGCTGTCTGCTTTGTGATCAGTCTAGTGTGGAACTGGTTCTATCTCTACAAGGTAACATTAAAACACCTGCTATACATTATTTTCATGCTACACATTATGGTATTGTGTACAAACATCATGACAATAAGGCCTTGTTCACACGGGCGTTAAGTTTTTGGATAAACGAACGTGCTCTGAACGTCCTAGACGTTTATGTTGCGT
>JAOTRS010000004.1:19208005-19221396 GCA_028565755.1 Dinotopterus cunningtoni
ATCTGATAAAAATATAAATGCATATTTACAAAAAAAACAAAGCATGGATCAGGAGATAAGAAGCCTTAAGTATTATGAAAAAATGGTGTTTTATCTGAAAATGATCCTATCTGAAAATGCACTTTTTCATACTTTTTTAGTACCAATCCCATGTTTTGGCCGACCATGTACTTTCACATTTCCTACCTTGATTTTATACATTCAAAATATTTTTAAATAGTACCATTCTTTAAACATAAGGCCTTGAATTAGTTGAATGTTAGTGCTAGTACAGGCTGAAGGTCATTTGGCTCTCCTTGGAAGAGTGGACCTGATTGTGGATTAGTCTGGGCTCTTTTCCTGATTGAATAATTAGAGGGCTATCAGGAGACAAAAAAACTGGAGAGCACACAGCAGCTGTTAACCAGGTCAGTCTTCACCAAGAACCCACAGCGATGAGCAGTTTGCCATGGCTCTCTACTACATCCTGGTTTTCTTCTCCCTCTCCCTCCTGGTAAGCACCGTCTCTGAACTTGTCTTTTTTTGTGGTTAAGTTGGCTTCAAATAATTTGAATGGAGTAATTCTAGAATCAAATTAACTATTTTAGATCGTATCAGAGGATGTGTTTTTGAAATATTGTCTCACTTATAAACACTGAGTTACTGAGTAAATTACAGGACAGCATATACTGTATGATAAAACTGCTTTTGCTTTTGTTCCTGTGTCAGGAACACTTGTGGTGGGCATGGAGGGTACCTTAGTGAATGCGTCTTTGTGTCCTCTGTGCTGCCAGTGACAGAGCCATAAGGTTTTGCATGCAGAGAGGACAGGCGATACATATTTTTATTTTTGTTATACTGTCTGGAAGAATCATGTTATTGGGGAAAAAAATAATAAATTGGCCTGAAGAAACTGTAAAAGCATGACCCCATGCTTTTGAGCACGATCTGAAGAAAACTAGCTTTCTGACATTAAAAAATCGATGAAATAAATCATTTAAAAATAAACAAATCTTTAGGTTTCTCTCCAGGTTGTGGTAGTTGAATGTTGGCATGACTTGGACAATACTGAATACGACTGCTGGCCGATAGCCGATCCAAACGATTACAACATGATCAGCTGCGGTGGTAAGTGTAATCCTTTTCACATAAATTTATTACATTTTATGCAAATTAAATTGACTTAAGTAAGCCAACTCTGTAGAACTATTTGTGGACAATTGTTGTTTTGTTCCTCTAGATTTTGAGAATCATTATTTCCTTGCTAATAATTTTCCTATCCATCTCTTTGGCAATTTATAAGATGCAATAGTAAGTACTAAATGCATTACCAGAAATACTAAATGATTCTGATGGACTGTTAACGTGCACACTGAGTGGGAGTGGAACACTTTATATCCGAGAGGGATTTTTCCTTGAATGCATACCCATTTCTCTAGCAAGAATTTTTGGTTGTCAAAAACTTGTGTCATGGTTAATTTGGAAACAATAAAGACACTGCATCACCCCTGGCATTTGATGAAATGACATTGGCATACATTGAACAAATGGCAAAACGATTGGGCATCATGATGCAGCTTGCGGTAATATTCTCCAGTTGGGATTTATGAATTTGTTTAAAAACTCTCCGGTCAGCAGCCTGGGTTCAGGTCCCATTGAGGGAACCAGCTTAGTTACTGAAAGGGGAAAAAGAAAAAAATACTAGTTTCAGTAATATGAGCGTTTTATTGAGGGATTTTTGTGGGATGAAAATGAATGCTACTAAATATTGTTTTGCAGTATTTTCAAAGCCAGTGGCAGCTAATATTTTTCAGAGGGACTTAATATTACACAAAACTGTGCCCTAATGTTTCTTTGGGAGATAACATTAATAAGAGGGGTGTTCAAGTCAAACCGGGACTTGTGATTAAATTTCTGGTGAATGAAGGTAGAAATGAAGACTTCATACACAGTACGGTGATGAGACTCTTAGCCGGAGTAAAACATATGAACGGTGCAAGCGATTTAAAGAAGGCCGTATGTCCGTGAGCGACGGTTTTAGATGAGTGGAACACCTGATCCTTAAAAAATTGGCACCAACTGGCATAAGAGACGTACCTGTTTGTGGTAACTGTACACACAATCATTCACCAACACCACTTGTACATTACAGGAATTATTGCCACGTCCCCCGTATAGTCCTGACCTCGCTCCAAGCCATTTCCACATGTTTGGGCTATTAAAGGAGTTCCTGGGAGGCCAGCATTTCAGACATGATGTAGGCTGTCTGATCATGACTCAAGAAAACTTTCTATCTTGATGGTATCTAAGCACTAGTGAAATGCTGGGATAAGTGCATTAGTGTAGCAGGAGATTACATATATAGAGAAATAAAGAGAGTTTTTACTCTCGTAACTGTGCTCTCTTATTCTGCACAATCAAAATTCCTGGTGTGAGTTGGACGCTCCACATACATTTGAAATGTCACAAAGGTGACATGAAAAATAAAAGGAAAGACCAGAAAATGTCATTTACTCTTTTCTCAGGGTTAGAGATGGCGTGGGTGCAGCGTCCTCCCGAGAAAGTCACCAGCGGCGAAGAGTTTAATGTTACCTATTCTGTCACAGCCTTAGATTCCTTTTATGAGTATGCAGTCAAAAACAGGATCCTACACTTCAGGTGAGTAACCTTTATCCATATATCCGTCCACTTTAATGGGAACACCTGTGCACCTACTCATTTATATAGTTATCCATTGGATGTACAGTTCAATCAAATTCAATCGTTGTTGAAAACATGCAAAGTGTAGCCACAAATACTGCACGATTATATCTCTAATGTAAGCTCTATACCACAGTGTTACAACTAATAGAAAATGCACGAGCTTTACTTACAGCGTAATGCATTTCCTGTGCTACCGCCGCTCGGCATTTTAAGCCAATCATTAATTTATAGCACAGATAACATCATGAAATATTTATCCTTTAAAAACCTGTATGATCATGGTAGCCTAATTGTGTTATTCTATACTAAAAGCATCCATTTCACAATTCACACAATGCAATTACCTAATGAAGGACATTTAAGGCTAGCAAAGCACTTGCCTTTAATGGTGGCAGTACTGTATTAAAGTTGGATTGAAATCTTATAATGAGTTTTAGAATTTTAAACACTGCATTTTGTAATTTGTTAGAGCATCAAGGGGTCAGCTAGTGACTTTTTCTAGGATTATATTCAGATGTTCTGAATTTGAAATGATTTCATGTTTAAACGTTAACCTACTCACATCTGCATCTATTAGTAGGTCATCAACTCATACTCACACTCATACCCGTCACACTCATACAGATATTTACAGACATGCGTCGTTGCTGGACGTCTACTTACTGTATCCCAGAATGGTATAGGTTTAACAGGTCTTCCTGGTTATCTTCATTAACTTAATGATTTGATTTGCACTATACTGTATATGATTAATATCGTGATTGTCAACATACTGCATGCATTATAGTTCTTCCTGTGCACAAAACTAAGGGATTATATATAATGACAGCTATAAAAAATTAACATTAATATAAAGGATACCTCTTTTTGTTTAACACCTGTGACTGCTTTCTTTTAAAGAGCCAATGCCTTATAGCTTGAAGTTTAAAGAATGAAAAATATTCCCTGTCTCTGCACCTCCAGTCAAACTACAAGGTCTTCAAGGTCCTTTTGAGCACTCTTGACAGCTTTAATTGGACACTTGAATCAAGGAAGCAGAATTCACAATCAGGTCCTCAAGAACATTTTAATAATAGCATACATCTAATCTTTTGGGGGTTTTATGTGTTTATCCTACAGTAACGCTTCAGAAGCTAAAAGATTTTGCTACGAACACGAATGTCCCTCTAACTGGAACAACGCCAATGAGCACAACTGCTGCGTGTATCACGCCAACATCCACTCTTGTCCACTTGGGCTGATGGTCAGTCATTTATGTCCTACTCTTAAGCATTACACACTGTAAAGCAGAAATAGAAAAGAAATAGAAATAGAAAGCATCTCATGTGGTTCTTAAGAAATATATACAGTATATGGTACTTATAATCGACGTCTAATTATTAAAGAAGTCGCTTCCTAACAAAAATAAAACCCAACAAATTATTTATAATGATAAATCTTAGTATTATTGGAGAACAACTACTCTTTTGGCCATTCTCTCTTTTTCTTTCTCTCTCTCTCTCGCTCTCTCTCTCTCTCTTGCATTCTTTAACTTGACATCAGGTTAAAAATTAATTAAGCTTGTGGTTTATTCATTGACTTGGGTCGCATAGTTTTCTCGCTGAGAGTCAGGTCATTGTTTGGCTTTAAAAAAAATAAATGTACTGCATGACTGAGTTGAAAAGACTTTATATCAACATGCCTGCAAATCTGCACCAAGATTTCCATAATAAACAATAATGCCGTAAACTGCTGTTTATTGTCGTAGAGAGGTCGAGGGATTTGTGGTCCTTGGATCCCAGATGATGGCGAGATTGTCACTCATACTGTGTCTAAAGCGGGCAAGATGAGTCAGCTTCTCTGGACCTCAAAGGTTATAAAAAGCCTTGGTGTTTGTGCTCATTTCTGTTATTCTTACTTGTGCATTACATTCAAAAATGTAAATTAAGATCATGTCTGTTCAAATGAAATGAAACAAAAAAAATCTATTTTGTTCATCCATGTTCGCGCTTCAATTATGATTCTCACTGCTCAGGTGGTGCTTGTGCATGTAGGAGTCACCTCGATTATTGCCCATATTAAAGTAGGACAGATGCATGCTGCACTCGAAGCCAAGGTGCTTGTCGTTAGTGCTCAAGGTTGGTAGTTCAAGTTTTTTTAGTATAACATTTCACAAAAGAATAAAACTCTGTTTCAACAGTTGTAATATTGTGACTCTTTCTTGCTTCCTTTATCTATCTCTGTGCGCCAGTGTGTGGAGATGACACCTGTGAGTTAGAAGAGAGCTGTCTGACATGCCCTGCAGACTGTGGTGTCTGTCCCATGGCTATGTCCATCAAGGTCGCCATTGGACTCCCAGTTGTCCTTATCTGTACCGGTTTCATCATAACTGTAATGGTGAGGGATCTGGTATTATGTGACTGTCAACATCATGCTATTACATTCACTATATGAACAATAGACGTTCAAGTCAAACTCGGCATAAAACCGAGTAACACTGACGGAAGAATTTAGGCACAAATACGGTGATGAGACTCTTAGCCGCAATAGAACATTTCAAAGAAGTCCGTACGTCCGTGAATGAAGATCCCAATTGTGGTGGATCGAATTTCAATGCAATCATATTATTCAGTAAGTGGAGCACCTGATCCTTGAAAAGCTTGTCGCCCACTTGGGAAGGAGACGCATTTGATGTGGGAACTGTGCACACAATTATTCACCAACACCAATTGCACATGTGGCTGGGAGTTATTGCTACATCCCCTGTATAGTCCTGACCTCGCTCCAAGCCATTTCCACCTGTTTAGGCTATTAAGGGAGTTCCTGGGAGGCCAGCATTTCAGACGTGAAGCAGGCAGTCCGATCATGGCTCTGGTGTACTAAGAAAACTTTGATGGTATCCAAGCACTAGTGAAACACTTTTACTCTTATAACTGTGTTCTGTTATTCTGCACAATCAAAAGTTATGCTTTGACTCTAATGCCCCTGAAAATGTATAGCTTTTTTAATTGAGTTGACAATTAAGAAAGTCATTTCATGGAATACCAGGTAAATCAGCAATAGAATATCACTACAGTAGAATATCAAACAGTAAAATGCTTATATTCATTTATATAATTTCTATAACCTCTCCATAGTGGCTGCAATATCAAAAGCAGAAGATGTTTTGGGATGAGAGTTGGATAATCAGCTACAATAAGATCATATTTGGTAATCTGGTAATAAATTATACAGTAAATAACAGTACAATAACAGTCTGTCAAGATGTTGACAGCATTTTGGTGCTCACAGGCAAAGCATGCTACATGGGCTTCTGTAGCACAACAAGTCTACAGCCGGTGAAGAGCAACTCCAGCATCAGCCGGGCCACGGATGTCACAGTGTGCACGGTGGTGAACACCAGCTTTCAGCCAGGTTTCATTCAGCCAGGCATCTAGTGAGTAATAAGGGCAGTGAGGTGTGTTTACTTTTAGTCTCATGCAAGGTGGAATCCAACAAAATAGTGATCATCTATTTTGTCAGTGACGGAAGGACAGTGGCGGTGAAACACATCCAGAAAAAGCACTTTAATCTGTCCAAAACGATCCGGAAAGAAGTGAAAGAAGTAAGGTGAGTAGTTCTGGATGTTTGATTCTCTCATGATTTTTCAAGAGTTAAGAAGTGCAAAACATATGATTTCCAAACTCCTCTTTTTCACAAACTGGTTGTTCTCAATTAGGGAACTCGATCATCCAAATCTGGCTAAGTTTATCGGAGGTTCCATCGAAGTCCCGTACGTTTGCATCATTACAGAATATTGTCCTAAAGGAAGCCTGGCTGATGTTCTTTTGAATGAAGATATCCCTATCAACTGGGGCTTTCGGTAAATCCTTCATAGTTTTTTTTCCTCCTCAAATATTTGACTAAAGCACAGATGTAAAAAAGTGTTTCTCATTAGTTTCTCTGTTTCTGTTTTTCCTCAGCTTATCGTTTGCCACTGATATCGCCCGTGGGATGGCTTATCTCCACCAACACAAAATGTTCCATGGACAGCTTCATTCCCGCAACTGTGTTGTTGATGATCGCTGGGTGTGCAAAATATCAGGTAAAAAAAAATTTCCTTTTTGTGTGGTGTTTTTTTAAATGTTTTTTCAACGTCTGATAAGTACCAAGTTCCTCCACGCTTATTATGCAGACTATGGTTTGAAGGCCTATAGGAAAGAGGACTCAGAAGTACTGAGCAGCACTTTCCACTGTGTGAACCTCTGTCGCATTTACTCTGCGCCTGAAGTTTTGTTGGGTAACACAAGCACCAACACTGCTGCAGCTGATGTGTACAGGTAAGAATTCTGTCCGGTAACATTTGAGTACAACGAAGCTCAGTTGGCACTAAGGTGCCAAGAAGGTGCGGCAAGAAAAATTTCCCCACACCATTACACCATCACTATCAGGCTGAACTGTTGATACAAGGCAGGATGGATTTGTGCTTTCATGGTGTTTTGAGACTCATCAGACCAGGCAACATTTTTACAATCTTCTATTGGCCAGTTTTGGTGAGCTCATATGAATAGTAGCCTCAGTTTCCTGTTCTTAGCTGACAGGAGTGGCACCCGGTCTTCTACTGCTGTAGCCTATCTACTTCAAGGTTCCATGTGCCGTGTGTTCCAAGATACTCTTCATCATAGCTTGGTTGTAAGATTTTATTTAAGTAACTGTTTAGTTACTGTTGCATTACTATCAGCTCGAACCAGTCTGTCCATTGTTCTCTGATCTCTGGCATCAACAAGTCATTTTCGCTCCAAGAACTGGATTTTTTCCCATCTCAGACCATTCTCTGTGAACCCTAGACATGGTTGTGTGTGAAAATCACAGCAGATCAGCAGTTTCAGAAATACTCAAAACTGGCACCATCAACCATGCCACGTTTGAAGTCCAACAATCTGGCACAATCTTTGTTTGCAGGTTGTTGAATACACTGATATAGTACATTAACATTGTACAAATGTGTTAAAGATTTGCATCCATATTAGGTTAACCATTAAAATGTGAATCTTGGCCAAATTCATCTAATCTAATACAAATGAAATGAAATGAGAAGAAAATAGATGTGGGCAACACAGTAACTCGGGCTTGGATTATGGCCTGTCTAGTGTTTCTCATGTTTTCATTATATCTTGGTCGTTTCCTCCAAGCACCCAAAAAGTAGACTACTCTACATTGTTCTATATGTGCAACTGTGAGTGAGTGGGTGTCAGTGTGTGTATGGCAGTCCATCCAGGATGCTTTGTGTTAGGTGTTCCTGAGATCCACCTAGCACATTAAAATCCAAAATTTTAAAATTGTCATTAAAATCACCTTTCCAAGTCTGTTTCACATTTGTATTTTCTGCTGACTTTATGGTTTGGCTCTCATCAGTCACATTATCTGTACTAATCAGCGCATATGTACTTCTTCTAACATGTCTTTACATATACAGTACAGTAAGATGAAAAAAGTAAATGTTTTACATTTAGTATTACATATTGCATTGTAAAGCCTTAAATCAATATTAGACAAGACAGCTGTATTTGTATAGCACATTTTAATCTAAAGTGCTTTACATACACAAATAAAACCTTAACAGCAGTAAAAACAATAAATGAGTGAGTGAGTGAGTGAGTGAGTGAGAATTGGTAGGTACTATACCATAGCGCATTCCAGGAAGCACAGTCTTGGGTTTTACTGTAGGCTACTTTAAACACTGTTATCACTAAAACACACATCTGGAGACACGCAGAATCCTGGTTATACATCCTGGAGTCTACTAAAACAGAGATAAAATGCTGTAAATGGTGTGAAATCGATATTTTTTTTATACCTCTAGCTATTCTATTATCTTGGTAGAGATCGCCACACGCAGTGATGTTATCTCGGTAAGTTGTTAAAGAGCCGAGAAATCGGTATTTGACAATCACTAGGCTGTAGATGTTGACTAGGGTTTATTTATTTATTTATTTATTTATTTATTCATTTATTTTCATTGGAGCAGGAAAAAAGTGAACCTGTGAGGCTTGATATAACATGGCGTCCACCTCTTCCTGAACTGACAGCTGGGAAATCAGACAGTGATTGTCCTAATCAAGTGGAGTACTGTGAGGTTTGTTTCTGATTATTCAGTTTGCGGCAAGACGAGAATGAGGATGTGGGAGAGCGAGATTTTGATTCGGTTCACAAGGGGTTTATTTTTCTAGATTTATATTTAAGGCATAAAAGAATGACTCAAGCTCCTACACGTTGCATGAGTGGAATTCAAGGCAAATCAGGACTTGTGATGAAATTTCTGGTGAATAAAATTAAAGTAATTGACATTTATAGACACAGTACGGTAATGAGACTCAGCCGCTGTAAAACATTCGAATGCCGCAAAACTTTTAAAGAAGGCCGTGCAACCGTTAAGGATGATCCCAGCCGAGATGGCTCAGAGCCCACTGCAGTCGTTTTAGTAAACATCTGCTAAGGGATTTCCTGGGAGGCCAGCAGTGAAGCAGGCAGTCTGATCATGGCTCTGAGAAAACATTCTACCTTCATGGTGTCCAAGCACTAGTGAAACGCTGGAATAAGGGCATTAGTGTAGCAGGGGATTATTTAGAGAAATAAAGGGAGTTTTTACGCTCATAACTGTGTTCTGTTATTCTGCACAATGAAAAGTCCCAGTTTGACTTGAACACCCCTTGTAAACATATTTATATACATTTTTCTCTATGAATTTGCTCTATGGTTAATTTGATATTGTTAAAATATTGTGTTGGGGAAAAAAATTCACTTAACACCTATGCATTATTATAATTCTAGCTGATTAAGAAGTGCTGGTCCCACAGTGTCTCCACCAGGCCAACATTTGAGCAAGTGAAAAAGATGTTGGATAAAATGAACCCACACAAAGTCAGTCCTGTTGATATGATGATGAACCTGGTAAGAGCCTTTTAATATATAACAGTCAGCAACATCATAGATCATATCATTCAATTATTGCAAAGAATGAATCAGCATCAATAACCTAACCTAGAACAAAAGAATCCAATAGATTAGATAGACAGTTTGAATATTTGTTTTGTGCTTATAGATGGAAAAATACAGTAAGCATTTGGAGGCCATAGTTGCAGAGAGAACTCAAGACCTTCTCCAGGAGAAACAGAAGACGGACCGCCTGCTTTACAGTACATCCAGAGTGCTTCTTCACGTATCAATTTAAAACTGCTGTGAAGCTCCTATAACGACTGATCATACAGTATATATAGTATAAATCAAAATGGTGTTCTACTACTGCCATCTAGTGAAACGATAAAAGATTCTATCCTCACTGAAATTTACACACTGGGGATTATTATTATTATTATTATTATTATTATTATTATTATGACATTATTGTAACTCAGGAGAACTGTTGTAGGAAATTGCTTAAGTTCTGACATTACATCCTTAATTTACATCCAACAAGATCGTCTGCATAAGAAGAGTAATAATGGATTGTACCCTTTGTGTCAATTAATTATATTTCATTAGGTATGCTACCGAAACCAGTGGCTGATGATCTCAGGCAAGGACGCACAACAGAGGCACAAAGCTACACTAATGCTACTGTATATTTTAGGCAAGTGACATGATATGAATCAGCAATCAGCTTGTGTTGTCGCCCCAGGCACATCTTTTTACTTCTGTTCTTTCTTATTCTTTCGAGCAGCGATATAGTAGGATTTACCCAGCTCTCAGGCTCGAGCACGCCGCACCAGGTAGTGGATCTCCTTAACAAACTTTACACCACTTTTGACGACATCATTGACAACTATGACGTGTACAAAGTGGAAACTATCGGAGATGCTTGTGAGTCTGGTGACAACAATGCGACAAAAAATGTGTTTTTGCAGATTTCATCTAAACCTATATGAGATTTCATAACTGTATACGAAACTATTTTGGAATCCCTTTAGATATGGTGGTGTCTGGTGTGCCGAATGAGAATGGCATCAATCATGCAGGTGAAATCGCCAGCATGGCCTTGGATTTGATCAGCGTTTGCCATGCGTTTAAAATCCCACACAAGCCCACTACCCAGCTGAAGATACGAGCTGGCATACACTCAGGTCAGCATGTTTTGCCATTGATAATAACGTGTTGACTTCGCTCTACAGCGCAGTGGGCTCCACCGATGAAACCACTGTGACTCAGTGCTTTGTGTCTATTTAATTAGAGTGCATGCAAATAGGACTGTTGTGACATCCTCATAAATACCCTCAGGCAGTGTTATACTGTTTCACACACGCCCTCATTGTCACTTGACTATGTCCGGTTTCCTTTACAAAAGTAAATTACCATTTAAATACTTTATTTGCTTTCCACTACCAAGCTGACTTTGCTTTGGGAGAGTCTTGTACTGTTCCTTTGAAGGAGGTCAAACTGGTCTGGGATAATTACAGGAAAATAATCAGAGAAAATATTTGCCTTCATGCAATCGTCCAATCAGCCAAACCTCAAGAGTGTGCATTAAGTCATGCAGAAAAAAAGGTATCGCAACTTCAATCATATTTAAATCGGATTGAAATAAAAGGCTGTTGGCTGTATTAAGTATATAAGAAACTGTTATCATGATGGAACTTAAATGCAAAACAGTTTCTAGTATTTACACAAACCAGTTGATTAGTTTCCAACATTCAACTGTCCACTTTGGATGCCACATGTTGCCACAGCTTCCTGTTCTTAGCTCACTGGATTAATGTGGTTCATCCCGTTTTGAGATACGTTTTTGCTGAGTAACCTTAGCCTTCCTGTCAGTTTGATCCATTCTTGCCATTCTTCTATGACCTCACTCATCAATCAGGTGTTTCATCAGAACTTATTTTCACTTACTCACTCACTCATCGCCTATACCGCTTTATCCTGTACAGGGTCGCAGGGGGCCTGAAGCCAGGAGACTTAGGGCACGAGGCGAGGCACACCCTGGACAGAGTGCCAATCTATGGCAGGGCACACAGACATACACACACATGCTTATTCACACACTGAGGAATTTGGGAAGGCCAGTTAGGTTAATCTGCATGCCTTTTGACTGTGGGAGGAAACTGGAGTACCTGGAGGAAACCCACCAAGCACGGGAAGAACATGCAAACCACCCACAGATCTGAGGCGGGAATCGAACCCAGACCCTGGGTCACATTTTCACCCCATTCTGATGTTTGATTTGAGAACATCACCCAAAGCTCTTGAACTGTATCAGCATGATCTTATGCATTGCGCTCCCGCCACATGATAAGCTGATTGCATAATTACAGTACATGGATGACAGGAGTACAGGTGATTCTAATAAAGTGGCTGGTGAGTGTATGATCTGGCTTTTACAGGGCCTGTAGTGGCTGGAGTGGTTGGCACCAAAATGCCACGTTACTGTTTATTCGGAGACACTGTGAACACAGCATCTCGCATGGAGTCCACCAGTGAAGGTAACTGAAACAAGGGTTGACCTTGAAGGTTTACATAAATGGACTAGAACCAACATACTCAGTACATGAATGATAATTTAATAAAATTTTCAGCTTTTGTTTTCAACAATTCTTTTACATCTTACTCTCATACATCTTGCAGCTTTAAAGATTCAGTGTAGTGAATCTACAGCTGGTCTCCTGCAGACTTTAGGAGGATACGTGCTGGTCTGCCGTGGCGCTCTGAATGTGAAGGTAAATCAGTGGAACACCAAAGACTGAGTTTATAAGTAAAATACAACTCTAATTTAGCTGAGCAATACGATCCTTCCTTCAGCTGCCTAAACAGTCCTCACACCTTTCTTTCCTACAACGCTCTTGCATACGCTGTGCTATCATTGGATATTTACTGTTTGTATGATCTTCTTTGTTTCAAGGGCAAAGGAGAGATGACTACATGGTGGCTGGAAACAAAAGGGGGCCCAACAGACCTACTTCATGATAAAGAGCCACAGAAAGGGCCTGTCCCTGTTAGCAACTAACCACAAACTTCACTTAAATTATGATTGCTGTCATGTTCTGTATTGGTAATATAATTGTGCAATGTATTGCATTTACAGTATATACAGTATATATACCGATGTGAAATTAACACGCAAAGCAGCAGTAGCAAGATTGCTAAAACAACTTCACAACTGGGTAGTGTTCAGTATGAAACGTATAACAACTGCAAATTATTAATCTATCATTTTGGTAAATAGCTAATTACCAAACTATAGTGGTACCATATAATGGTCTGGGTCCGGTTTCCGCCTCGGGCCTGTGTGCATGGAGTTTGCATGTGCTCCCTGTGTTTGGTTTGATTTTCAACATTTACTCCACAGGATTAAAATAATGGTTGGCTTTTGCTACACTGTCACAGTACTGTAAAAACAAACCGTCTTGACTGTGGTGTAATGACAGCTATGTGATTCCTGCTAACAAATCTGACAGCTCTGACTTTGAATATAATTTTAACCACTTTCCATTTATTTTTTGTTGATATTTTATATTGATATTTAATGTTGCTAAAGTATTAATTATATAAAGTTATACAAGTTACATACAGTATTACAACTTTTGATCTTCTAAATGAGCCATTTCTTTGTGCCATTGTTCATTTAAAAAACATTTTTTCAAATTCCATTAGTTAAAACATAGTTTATAAATACTGTGAGGTTACGTATTAATTATTGTTTTTGCATGCTGTTGCATTTACATTAATAAATGCTACAACATTTCACAAATGTTGTTGTTATT
>JAOTRS010000004.1:19238122-19252292 GCA_028565755.1 Dinotopterus cunningtoni
CCCTAATTCATTTAAATATACTGGTGTACTTTTGTATAGAAAACGGAATTTTGAAGGACTTTTATGCTGTAGATTTTTGAGGTCATACTTCCGTTATTGATTTTTAAGTCGCGTCTCAAACAGAGCTCTATAAGTGCACTGTGTGTAGTGTGCGAGTACAAACATAGAAGCCGTTTTCCTGGGCACTATGTAGGGCGCATTTGAAGGGAACAGGCTGCGATTTGGGATGGAAACATGAAGTCGGATTACGAATGACCAGAGATAGCGTTTGTTCATCCATGCCTGTTTCTCAGTAGGTTTATTTTTATGTTTAATGCGTTGGTGTTAAACTGTTTGTGTTAAATGTCTGTTGTTTGAAGAGTTTTTATCGATATAGGTAAGTTTGCAAGTTAGCAATTAGTCTGAAAATGTGTGCAAGTCAGTCTTGTCTTATAAACGTTATGTTAAATAAAGCATACAGGTGTTCTGTACCTGTAGGTTTTAGCTGGATGTAATCACGTGACCACTGCATTCTGAACCTCACGTGGTGCTTTAAACCAGTGCATTGACACATCTGTCTATAGTTTATTTTAAAAAGTAGTGCATTTGCACATCTGTCGACATTTTAATAATAATAATAATAATAATAATAAATTCTGATGTTTCTAATCTTTCTTTTGTTTCTGATCTTCTTGATGTTTTTGATCTTCTCTGTCTCATTAACAGATTCCCCTCTTGTATGTTTTTACGCCATGGGTATTTTCCGTGTGTTTTTCCTCACCGTGGCGAGAATCAGCAACTCCAAACTCCACCAGCTTGCTCTACTTCTTGCTGCAGCCCTGGCTGTGATGGCTTTCTACTATTTTGGCTCAGAAAAGCAGAACTTCTCCAGCACCACCAAGAGAATCAAGGAGACGCAGGCGAGCCACAACTCCAACCGCAACGACGCAGACCTCTCGATGGACTCTAGGTCCGATCATCCAGACGAGAACCAAGACCACGGAACACGGCTGGCCTACCATGCTCTCATGATGTTCACGAAGATTAACACGAGCCTTACGATGCAGAGCAAGTTCGAGGTGGCCATGCGCTCCTTGGCCAAACATGGCCGTTTCAGAGAAGAGGAAATTCTGGTTCTTCATTTCGTCTCAGATGGAGGCAGTAAGGAGCTGGGTGTGAGGATGCTCCCCGAGCTGCTGCGGGATGCCACTTTTCTGTATGAGGTAAGAACCTGAGGTAAGAATCTGGACATCAACAAAAAGATCTCCAGGATGTCCAGTTTTAGTGTTGTGCTCCTTAAGACCAGCCTTCAGGAGTTTGGATCCACCCTCTGTTAGGCATTTTCTAGACTTCCTCCTCTACAGGCCGCCAATGATTGTCAGGATGTTTATAATGCCGTATTACCTTTGTCAATTCATCCGCACCAGGATTATTTTTTTGGTCCTAGCGTCATATACACCGATTAGCCATGACATTTAAACCACCTAGTTAGCCCCATAGTGCCACCAAAATGGACTCGACAGGACCTCTGAAGGTGTGCTGTGGTAAATTATCATTCAGGTCATTAAGACTCCAGCCGCAGATCCTTTAAGTCCTGTAAATTGTGAGGTTGGGCCTCCATGGATTGGACTGGCTTATTCAGGACATCCCACGTAGGTATTCTTGATCAGATTGAGATCTGGGGAATTGAAAGAAAACCCTGCAATCAGGGAATGAAGTTACCATGAAGGGGTGTACTTGGGCTGCAACACCGTTTGGCTAGGTTGTAAACGAAACATCCACATGATTACCAGTGAGCCCATGGGTCTGATAACTAGTTCACTGTTTGTCCTGCCTTGGATTGTTTTTTATAGCTACTGATTATGCCGTACTGGGAACACCTGACACAGTTGGTGATGCTCTGACGCAGTTTTGTCCTTGTCGAAGTACACTTGCTTATTTTTCCTGCTTTAAACGCATAAATTTTGAGAAGTGGCAGTTCATCTTGGAAAGAGAGAATCAGTTTTCTTCACATCACTCCTCAATGGTGTTCATGTCATGATTGATTACTATATACGAAACATCACTATATGGTGAACCGCAGTCTGGACCCGGACCGAGTGACAGTTCTAATTCAGATCTCTGCTCGGGGAAAATTTTAGTGACTAGACCTTTTTTAATTTTCATTCAGTACCCCATATTAATATATACACACAAAGACACACACTGATCATCCAAGTCAAGTCCAGTATTTGTTATTTTAACCATATACAGTTTAGTGAAATGAAACAACGTTCTTCCTGGACCGAGGTGCTACATACAACATAAATTAACAAAACTAACTAAGAATCCTAATTAGCTGACTAGCTGGGACAAGACAGATTGACATTTCTTTAATTAACAGGAAACTATCTAAGTCCTGTACAAAAGGGACAACATACTGTACAGAGTGACAACACGACAGCATGACAAATTTCAATACTTCGTGGTGATGAGGTAATGAGTTGAGGTAGTGCTTTGTATGGAGCTTAGCAGGAAAAGAGTTCAAGGTTGTTGATCCGGCCTCCAAATTCCCCCAGATCTCAATCCGATCGGGCATCCATGGGATGTGCTGGGCAAACAAGTCTGATCCACGTTGAGGCCCCGCTGCTAATGTCCTGGTGTGAGACACCACAGCACACCTTCAGAAGTATTTTTATATCCCTCCCTTGAGGGGTCAGAGCTGTGTTGGTGGTACGAGGGGAACCTACACGATATTAACCTTATTGCTGGTTAGTGTATATATATATGCATTACCTTGAACATTTTTACCCGAGGATTAAAATAGTCTGGACCACTAGATCTTTTCACTTCTGGTTCACCAGGTGGCAGTAGCAGCATTGTATTGAAACAGACAAACACAGCAAGTCCATGTGATCTTCACTGCCCTGTGCCAACAGACAAAAAAGGTCACACAACAGACATTTCCGCCTCTGTTGCTGCCAGGGACAAAAACTCTCATCTCTCATCCCCCGAAGCTCCTGAGGGAGAACACAGATTCACTGGTGCTACGTATATCGTGCTCTTCGGTTGCTTTTTGGAAAACATCTTAACTAGGCAACATGGCTATTGTGTGAAGGGGTAATTTTGCTAAAGGCTGAAAATATGCACGAGGAGTCACATGGTCTGACAAACTTTTACCAGTAACTTGGATAGAAAACAAAAATGATGTTTACGATTTAGATCTTGTCACATGATTGACTCGGAGAAGAACGAAGAAGCATTACAGAGGAACGAAGAAAATAAAAAGCTGATTAAACAAATGTGATCTGAATCAAGTCCCATGATTTGTAGTAAAAATGTAATAACTATTAATAAGCATTATTATTATTATTATTATTATTATTATTATTATTGGAAAAGCTAAATTTAACAATGATACACTGTGGCCAAAAGTATGTGGACAACTCACCATGAGACCCCTGACCCCAACCCTACCCAACACCCTTGTGATGAACTGGACCTACTGGAGCCTTCTGACCTCACTTAACGCTCTTATGTCTAAACTATCACAAATCTCAACACTTTAAAATCTAGCCTTTACCAAAAAAATGGAGCTGAATCATTATAGCAGCAAAAGGGCGTACCTTTGGAATAAAATGTTTAATAAGTACATGGGTGTAATTTTGTTGAATGAGCTTTATTAATAAAACATACTTACTTTACTGGATAATATACCAGTGGGCACATGGGGGCATTGTTGCTCTGTTTGAACCGCTGGAGGTTTCTCTCTCAGCGCCTGAATACTTCTGGTTCTTCCAGTGTCAGCACAACTTCTCCTGCTCAGCATCACCCGTGCTTAGTACTGATGCTCTTCCTGGGCTCAGGGGGGCAGTTAGTTGGCATTTAGCCACAAGTTCAGATTACCCTAATCCGGTTCTTTTCAGCTCCACATCCTCATACGCAGACTTTAAAGTAACTAGCGTTGTGTAGAATCTCATAAAAGTCCACTCTGGGTGCTTGGCTTGTGCTACAGGGGCTCAGTGATTTATTATAATTGAGGTTTAAATGTTAGTAGATACCAAACTTGTTGTAGATTATAAAAAATATAATATACTTAGACACCTGATATGTTTGATCCATCCTTCCTTCTGTCTACACTGCCTTCGTGTATTTCTTTCTCCCTTGCTCATAAAGATTGTGGACACATGTATTATATAGTTGTTATAAAATATAGTTGTAATATGACTAAATGCATAAATATGAGCTAAATATTCAAATAAAGAATAAAAAAAAATAAAATGATGTGAAACCTCTCTTTGCCATCATGAGAGTACTCAATGGATTTCTAAATACTTGGAAAGAATTTAGAACAAAAAGTTCCTAAATATCGACTCGGGTCTGCAAACATGGAGTTTGCATGTTCTTTTGTCTCTTGTGTAACCCTGATGCATTGGCACACTTTCCAGCGTGTACCCCACCTACTGCCCGGAGTCCCCTGGTATAGGCCACCTGCAACCCAGTACACAATGAGCTGTACAGAAACTGTAATGTGTGAGGGAGACAGTAAGTACTCTCTCTAGATCTTCCAGAAGACTAGGTTCTGTCTCCCTCACATCACAGACCAAATATGCTCAAGGATCTGTGATGGCCATTTCAAAAGTGAGAGCCTCATCTAATCATATAGAGCCAGTCAAAGTTCATGTTTTGTCTTGGGAACCACAGGCTCTTAAGCTTGTGTCTAAATGAAAGAGTTGATGAGATGTTTTGTCCATACATTATCCTTGGAGACTAAATTATGTAAAATATAATTATATATTATATAACGATGCCCATATGCACTTGTTTAATGTCCCATTTGAAAGAGGTAAGGCATTAATATGGTGTTTCTTCTTTCCCGCTATAATAAACTCCACTCTTCTGGAAAGGCATTCCACTAGATTTTAGCGGTATGGGTGTGGTGGGCATATGTCCAAAAACGTATGACTATGGTCAAAAGTATTTGGACACATGTCCACCACACCCATACGTGGTTCTTTCTCAAACTTGGAAACTCACAACACGTTAAGGATGTCTTTGACTGTGCAAAACAAACATGCAATTAAGAGTTTCCAAATCTGACACCATGGATTTTTTCAGCATGGCTGTACTAACATGACCACGTTGTCTTCCTTATAATAAAAACTTTAGGAAACTGGTGGTAAATAAAGGCCCAAGTGAAGTCTAACTTCATCCAGGCTGCTACGGTACTATTATAACAACTATTGTTGTGATTTTAAAGGGAAGTAACAGTAGCCGAGAGCAGCTGTTCAGGAAGCTGGAGTCATACCATTCGTTCAACTGACTCGGGATCAGCCATTGCAACCTCATCTTTCATCGCCACTATAAGAAACTGAAGCCGAAAACATTCCCCTAGCAGATGGGCTGTGTTTCCAGGAAGAGCGCTGAAGGAAGTCAGGAATAACACAGACTTCCCTTGTGTAGGCGTCAGCGTGGAGTCTGAATCCGATGTGTGCTAGCAGTTCAAGAGAGGATAATGTTGTTGAAAGAGGTTTTTAATGAACATACAAAGAGGTATTACAAGTAGTTTGTGGAGATGATTTGAAAATGAGCCTTTAAATTTGGAGACTTTTTTTGGTTTTGTTTAGTCGTTCAGTTTAAAAGTGTGCTGTGGACATAAAAATTTCAGTTACTGAACATTATTCGTTCTACGCATGTTTTTATACTTTTATAGCGTTACAGTAGAGCGTACACATGTAATGTTAGATTTATACAGTTGGTCCCACTTCCTCCCACTTGTTCCAGATGTTTTGATCTACATGATCCTTTATTCGTTGCAGAATGTGTGGCTGTGCAGTGTGTTGGCTATGTAAAACCCACTGAGTGACACCTTTTGTATACACCTAAGGTAGTAGTGTTTTTGCACCCTGAAGTGACAGCACATATTTCGGTTTGGCAAGGTACAGATGGTACATGTTGCCAATGCTTAGTCGACATATTGCCGGTTGTGGTTCTCCCATGCAGTATCCAACATCCTGCAGAGATAGGATGCACTGGTCTGGCCATCTAATGATTGCCCACTGACCCTGCTGAATTCAGCAGCTATGCCACAGAGTTCTCCTTTTGGGTTTGAGAAAACCTTGGCTTACGGTTTTGCATCCAGAATGCTGATGATATCATTGCCTTGCAGATCTGTTGTCCCAAATGAAAAAAGAGACTCAACACTGCCAGTCATTTTAGCTAACTCCTGAACACGAATATAAGCTGCTAACTGTTCTCCAGGGACTGCTAGACAGTGGCTCAAGGTGTACATGTGTTAAAGCAAAATTCTTTCACAATATTTAGTATTTCAGTTTAAATGTATTCCTAATGAACAAACCAGAGGTGATGGGCTGCAAAGAAAATCTCCACTAAGCAAGAAGAGGAAGAAATCTTAGAGAAACCAGATTTTAAAAGGGAACCCATCCTTATCTAAAATTCACTTCTTTATTAGTAAAGTCAGGGCTGAGTTCAGTGGGGTTGGGGTTCAGACACTCAAGGTCTTCCACCGAACCACTGACAAACTACAGTACCGGTCATGGGTTTTAAGTTTTCTACATACAAGAACAAGACTGTAGCCATTACGAAGGCTTTACAGAGCATAAGTAGCAGACTCATCTCTCAACATCAACTGTTCAAAGGCAAATTGTTGCATATTTTGAATAGAGCATTGTTTTACAATGTAGAAAGAAATAACAACCAGAAAAGACCATGGAATTAGAACGTGTGTCCAAACTTTTGACTATGTCTTTTTGGACATCACTTTTTACTGGAACAAGTTTGGTCCCTTAGTTCCAGTGTAGGGAAATTGTAATGCTACAGGTACAAACACATTTGTTTGTTTCTAGGCTTCTTCAATCTGTTAAAGCATTGATGTTCTTGCATTTAAACCACTTTGACTTTAATATTTCTCATGGCTTTATTCGGACATAAAACTAGAACCGGAGCTGGCTGTAACCTGTCTGCCTTTACTATATTTACACAGCTTTAAATAGTAAACTGAGGACCAGAACATAATTAAAAAACAATTATGTGTTAAGTACAAAACTTATTTAAGTTTTAAGATGATACAGAGACCTTAGTGCTGAAAGAAATTTCTTTATTAATACCTGCTGGAGTATTATTCAAAAGGGCCTATAAGACATTACATTCTTGCCTGTCTAGATAAGATTCAGATTTTTGTGTTTCAGGTGGTGTTTCATGATGTTAATCATCTGACCGAGAAGCTCTTCCCTATTGTGGAGGCCATGCAGAAGCATTTCAGTGCAGGCTCTGGAGCTTATTACAGTGATTCCATCTTCTTTCTTTCTGTGGCCATGCATCGCATCATGCCTACAGGTGAGCCTGGCTGCTTTGCCGAATCCAAATTCCTCATCCTGCTGCTTTTATCGTCAATAAATACAAAAGAACCAGCTTCATTGGCAGCCATACTGTACGTGTCTACACTATAAGGTTAGGTGGTGTGGTTCAACTCGAGCAGTCCATTCGTTCGCCATACTTTTTCTTCCTGTCATTTTAGTACTGGTTAGGAAATTAGAAGTACTGTATGTAAGAACTTTCTTTGGATGTTTTTTGGAGCAAACTGATTCTGTTTACATCTTATGGTACAACACTCTGCTGAAGTCTTCTCTTGGTTTTTTAACTGTGACATATACGCTTACCTCCTAGACCAGGCATCACTAAACAGAGGACCGTGGTCCGGACCTGGCCCGAGTGACGGTTCTATCCGGATCCTAATGCTTTTCTTATAAATGGGAATAATTAATATACCAGTAATTTGTCTTTTTCTCTTAAGTTGAGTGTGGCTATACGTGTCTCTAAATAGTGCCAACAAATGCAATAGTTAACAGTGTATGGACAAAATGTGCAGCAGAAACAGAAATGAAAGCATGACAAAGCATGGCTTACTCAAAGAAAAGTATATTATGAAAACTGAACATTCAAAGGTGAATGAACAGATCAATGTATTTTTATTCTTCCTTTGAGAAGTTTAAAACCAGTTTGTTTTATAGGTTCTAAAACTTGGGTGCTAATAAAAAAATCAGTAATGCGAAGCTCCACTGAGACAAAACACAGTTAATCCTAACACATTAATTTAGTAACCCTGTCCTAGATGGTGTTTTTTATCTGGTCAACTCCTGGAGGAATCCTTTTGCCATCCACCACAGTTTTTTTAAATTTTTTTTGATGATCTCTTGACTATTTTGTGTTTCCGAGCTTCTGAGTTTATTCCATTGGGAATTGTTTTGATGTACTTAGGAAGAAAAGCTAAGCAGCCAAGTCTGTAACATTAATGAGCCAGTCCAAATTGAAAAATGGATGGCCTCTCTTGGGTATCATTTTAAGCCAATGTATTCAAAAGTATTGAAATTCTGTAGTACAACAATCATTCAGTCCATGAACAAGGTGACAGTTACTCAGGAGTTAGTTTGTCTCATTAGTCACCTAGTTACCCAGTCTGTGCCAAACCTCGTTTGTTTGTAGTTGCATAGTGTTCAGATTTTCCTTGACCCATTTTCCCAATAACTGCATTTTAGCTGTTTTTTTTTTATTTTATTTTTTTACTTGTTGCATGAGCATTTGTATTTTTTAGCGAACTGACCGTTCATAACTACCGAGGTCACAGCTGGAGTGTATGTGTGCGCAAGCACAGAAAAAGCTGAATATTCACCCCACACTGCGAGGTTGCATCTGGACATCTGCTTTTTAGAATGGACTCACAGAAATTGAGTTTTGGCTTTGATCAAGAAATAGGTCAGTATGTATCTTTCTTTTCTTCCTGCTGTTTATTTTTTACGGATCTTTCTTATGGTTTTTAATGAACGTATTTGAATGTCCATTGAATTGTGTACATCTTGACTAAGGTGCACACATCTTGTTTTGTTCGTGTTAAATATGCGGCCAGTGAAAAAGTTAGCTTTGTACTGGTAAATCACATTTGCGCACACAGGGTGCCAATATTAAATTAGATTTTTGAATTTAGAGTTAAAAAAGAATAATAAAAAAGCTTTTGAGTTTAGATTGTAACATGCATTCGAAAGTAATTTAATCAATAATTTACTGAAGTCATTATCCAACTAGCCTGCAGTCCAGATGGTTTTAGATCTGTCAGTCTACCAGATAAATATTTAGCAGATTCCTTTGCATCTCATTCATTCTTTTCTTTCCTGTCCATTACAACATTGCAGTTAAAAGTGGAGCAGCTTCCATATTTAAAAACAGATAAGCTTCAGTCATCTCATGGACAAATATTCAGGTCAGCAACTCTAAAATCTCCATAACCAGGACCTTTAGGTAGATTGTAGTGCTGAAAACAGGATTTAAAGGAACAAACACACGCAAACAAGGGTTAACGATAGGAATAGTACTTTACTCATGTCCATGTTCTCAGCTTTCAGACAGATTTAAATATCTCCCAAGTAACATTCAAGAACCTGGACAACTTATTTTTCAAGAAAGTTTTTTTTCCCCGCTTGCTTAGAAATCTTTAGTAGTTAATGACCACCTTATGTCCGCCTAAGTCTATAGACTAATTAATTTGTACTAAATAACATGCCAAAGTTCGCTGTACCATGCTCAAGACCACCTTTTACAGCAGACTTGGGTGCCATTCTCAACCCAGGAAAGCTTGTGTTCTGATCTGATCTGATTTAAATAAGAGCAGTCAGAACTCCTGTTCCACATACACAAAGATTTATGAAACCGTGAACTAATCAACCCTTCACACCTGAGCTTTGTTGTCAAGGCCTATTCCACCCTAAGCAAAGTAAAAACATAACGGTGTTGGTGTAGAAATATATTTCTGAGACTGAACAGTGTGTGTTAAAAAAAACTAATTCTAAAACTATCACAGCTTATTGATGCTAATTCTCCTTCGTTCTATTTATTAATTTTATTTCCAGGTAGTCCCTGACTTAAGACTTATTAATTTCCTTAGGCGCGGCTACGGTTTTTGGTCACATGATGGCAGTGTAGGGAAAGGGGACAGAGATTTAGTCAAGTGGATTGGTATGCTTTACATTGTATATATTCGTGTCAAAGGCATATAAGGCTCACTTGGTCTGACGTATAAACAAATTCGACTTACGAACATGCTCCCAGAACGGAACGCGTTTGTAAGTCGGGGAAAACCTGTATTTGCATTGTTGGTTTAACTAATTGAGTGTACACTTTACCTGACTTCTTCATTAGGCACTAAAGTTGCTAAATAAATCAAAAGTTTAATCTTTGTTTTTGTACACAATTTTATTCAGACCTATTAGGGATGCAACTGATTGCAACTGTCTTGCCAGATATTGATGAGTTTGACCTGCTGATATTGGTTTTTCCCAATTTTAAATTTACTTTTCTAAGAGCTATAATATACAGAATACAAAAATATTTTTGTAACTATTCTTTAATTAAAAATTAAATTACATGTTCATAAAAATGCTAAAGCGTTTTTCTGAAATTTATAAATTTCTTTAAAACTGCACTGGTTGCAGATATTGTCCGGATCACAAGCTGTTTTACACAGTTATAAGCCAACTGGACTTTTGAATTATAGGGTGGGAGAAATGCACAAAAGCCCAGGTTTGGTTCGTACCGCTGTGATTGATATGAGAGTGCAAGAGTGTGAGGAGAGACGGGTAAATTTTCTCTTTGGGATCACAGAATATTAGCTGTATTAGAAATATAATGACTAAGACTTTTGCCGTTCACATTCATTACCACCCTGCATGTTCACAATGCTCATGTTCTTTAGTCGCAAACTGATCTGTTCAGTTCACCAAAAAATGGGCATGTTCATGCACATCATCATCAGACTCGTGATCTGAATTGAGACAGTGAGAGTGCTGTATGGAACCTCGTGGGTGTTCGGAACAGAATCTGGTTTAGCCTGATTGAGTGTGCTCAGATGGCTGGTCATGACTGACCAAGCTAAAAACCATCTGATTCCGGTCACTGAATCATCGATCGGAACATCTTTATCTTCCATACTTTATGGTTTCGTTTAAAAAGGGCTAACACTAAACTGTATGGTGTGTGGAATGTGACAGTATTAAATGAATAAATGTGTCAGCTACCGAGTGGTGCAGTGATAAACTGTTCATACACCATATCATCCTGAGGTCGCGTAGCGCTTTCCTTCAAGTGTGTTACACCATCCTTTACGTTGCGTGAGCAGCAGTTTCAAAAAGATGCAATTCATATTTCATGACTTATTTGCATTCAAGCTCCATCACCCACTGACTGAGTCTATTTCTGTGTCTAGAGGGGAGTGTGTCTGTTCTCGTTGCTCTTCCCGGTCTCATCCAGCTATCGAACCCTCCCCGAACGACTAGTCAATAATGGCTAATTCCGAAGCACAGTGTTTGTGCTGTAGGGAAGGGGTGACACTGTGTGTCTCCTAGTCTGATATGCTCCTGTGCTTCCTGATAGTGTCCTATATACAAGTCTGTAAATATGCCAGACAATAGAGGTTCCCACCATCCTGTTTGTCACCTTAATCTTAAAAATTAAGATGAAAATTAGTTAATTAACGTATTTACAATTTTAACATTAGTGTGCTTGCAAGTTTGGTAGGCTTCCATTCTTGCCATTAATGTCGTCAGCCAAATTCCACGTGACTGAGAGGTCACATGGAGAGGCATCTTAAGGGTAGGGGAAGAAAAGATTGTTGTAATGTAAGGAGATAATGCCTTGCTTTAGCTTTCAACTTTTCAAGAAGATAAATGCGAAGACATACTGCAAAAGGAGGACCATTACAGCGGCCATGTGCCAGTGACGGACCATTGTACTCAAGCTTTGGGGCTTTTCTTTGTGTTGTGTTGTGCATTTGTGACCTACTAAGTTTATCCTCCCAGATTTCATATTAAACATTATACTTAAGGCTGAAGTTGACCAGTTTGGCTGCTTTTGTGTCGAAGGGTTTCAGATGTGGCTACACTTGATTTTATACTTTTGGATATACAGTACACACATCCGTATGTGGGCCTTACAAAAAAGAAGCACAAAATTGTCTAGAATGTCTTTACATACATGCTGTAGCATTACAATTTCCCTTCCCCAGATCTAAAAGGTCCAAACCTGTTGCAGCATCACTATGCTCATGTGCACAAAGCGAGCTGTATGGTATGTTACGTTTGGAGTGGAAGTGTTCTGAAAAGCCCTGATCTCAGACCTGGTGGGACGAACTGGAACACAAAATCCCCACAGCCCTGTCCCAAAATTTAGAGTAAAGAACACACTGGCACGATAGTCAGGTGTCCACAAACCTTTGACGTTTACAAACCTTTGGGATACATGGATAGTATTTGTGTGCAAGACTGTTGTGTGTGATGTCTTAAATGGATTATTGTGGTTCTTGCATTTCTTGCACCAGCCAGCAAGTAATGGCTTAAAGTATGTTAATCTATAACTGCTCTGAATGATTAAATCACTACAGTGAATCTAATAGGACAGCTGTGTGGTTATAAAGTAAAGAAAGTGGGTCAGGAGTCACTGGCAGAACCTGAGAGATTAAGGGGTTAAGCGCACAATTAGGTTGACCGACATTCGTCCCATTTTGTAACACTCTGAATCAGCGCTTGCTGTTGTTTCCATTGGGGAAATGAGGTGGAGACTGGAGTATAATCATAATCCACTAAGTCCATCTGGACTCCCACCTGCCACATGCTGTGTTTATTATCATAGCCGCGGCTGTCTTCTTCAGTCAGTAAGCCACCTGTGTGGAGCGTCATAGACTTGGGATCGCCTGGTGAGTTTGTGACCTGGTCTTGAGTAATTAATTATAATTTATACCAAGTAATTAATACCAAATCATGAATAAGATGCAATTTTAAACCTCCTATATGGAATTAGGTAATTAATTAACAACAACAACAGTCAGTTGGTATTTTAAGACATGGAGGTCTTCTGCAACAGTTCCTGCAAGAACAGTATTATCAAGTGCATTTGTGAAACACACCATCCCAGGAAAGCGAGACCAAAACTTACTTCAAGATCATTTGGAGTTACCAGTCTCATAAATTACCAATTTAGGCATAAACATCTAAGTGTCAACTGTTGAATGGAAATTATTGTATACTTTGGACTCCTTCAGCATTGTTTTACAGTGTAGAAATAAAAACAAATCATGAAAGACCATAAAACCTTTGACTCGTGCATGCTCAACTGCTCATTAATGCAAATATCTAATCAGGCAATCACATGGCAGCAACTCAGTGCATTTAGACATACACATAGACATTGACATTGTCGGGACGATATGCTGAAGTTCAACCCGAGCATCAGAATGGGAAAGAAAGATCATTTCTGTCTTTAATGGTGGCAACGTTGTTGGTGCCAGACAGACTGGTCTGAGTATTTCTTGGCTTAAAGAGAATGCTCTGCAAAAGAGAAAGTGTACAGTAATCAGCAGTTCTTTGGGTGTAAATGCCTTTTTGATGCCAGGGGTCAGAGGAGAATGGCCAGACTGCTTTGAGCGGATAGAAAGGCAACATAAACTCAGTTAACTTCTTGATGCAATCGAGGTATGCCAAAAATCATCTCAGAGCACACAACACGTCAAACTTTAAAGCAGACAACACCGGTGCTGCTCCTGTCAGCTAAAAACGTTAAACTGAGGCTGCAATTCACATGGCCTCACCAAAACCGGCCAATAGAATAGCAGATTGGAAAAATGTTGCCTGGTCGGATGGTCGGGTCAGAATTCAGTGTAAACAACGTGAAAGCATGGATCCATCCACGGTTCAGGCTGGCGGTGGTGGTGTAATGGTGTGGGGAAGATTTTCTTGCCACACTTAGTAGCAATTGAGCATGGTTAAACTCCAGAGCCTACATGAGTATTGTTGCTGACCGTGTCCATGCCTTTATGACTACAGGATAAATATGACATGTCACAAAGCTTAAGTCATCTCACACTGGGTTCTTGCACATGACAGTGAGGTCACTGTACTCAAAGGGCCCTATATATTGTAAAATCAAACGGTGTTTCTGTGTCATGGTTGTTTTTGCATCAGCAGAGTCTAGCCGTCCTATCTCTCATTTCCGTGAACTCATGACTAAAGAGGCTAAGGGTGATAAATTAATTTTGTCCCGCAGGTCGTAAACACACCTTTAATCCTCTCCACTGCCCTCATCACTCAGTTTTACCATACTTAATGTTTATAAAGAGGTAATAAGTATAAATAGCTCATTGCTTATTATATTA
>JAOTRS010000004.1:19260959-19276343 GCA_028565755.1 Dinotopterus cunningtoni
TTATGAGTAAAAATTTTCAGAACTCATTACAGTCTATTTTTTTTCTCATCAGTTTAGATATGCTCCATAATGTAAAATAATTCTGTTGTTCGCTGTGTTTATTTACCCTTTTTATAGCTTAAATATTACATTATGTGCCCTGCGATGGATTGGCACACTGTTCAGGGTGTACCCTGCCTCGTGCCCTACGCCTCCTGGGATAAGCTCCAGGTCCCCACGACCTGGAATACAGGATAAAGCAGTAAAGAAGATGAGTGAGTGAGTGAGTTGAAATATTACATTAATTTACATAAGTTTGTAGACATCTCAGCATCAGACCCATATGAGCTTCTTTCCAGACTTGCTGTTATAATAAATCACTCTCCTGGGCAAGCTTTCCACCAGTGTGGATTGTTGTGTTTTATTCAGCCTTATGAGCATTAGTGAGATCAGGTACTGATGTCAGGTGAGAAGGTCTCAGATGGAGTTGGTGTTCCAGTTGTAGTTTGGTTGAGGTCAGGACTCTCTAACCTTGGTTCACTCCTGATCAGGTTGAACTTAAGTATCTTTTCTAAGCTGTGATCTGTTAATCTCCAGTTTCTGGAAAATCATCATGGTGAATGAACTTAGCCAGGTGTGCAGCGATCTTGTTTCTCATGGCCTGACATTGCTTTAAGTGACTTTTTGGCAAATTCCAGGCAACCTGTCATGTGCAGTTTACTGGAGTACTGTATGACTTCATCTGGCCTGTTTGATGGAGAGTCGGTTGCTCATCTTACACGCACTCCCCTCTCCATATTTCACTCAACTTCTGTTGGAAACTTTCAAGTTGCTGTATGATTGAAGTCTCTCTGCCGTGATTTGCTGCTGGTCAGTTCTCAGAATTTGTTCTTGGTGGTTCAAAACTCTTTCCACTTAACCATGCTATATTTTGCTGAATGTTCAAGGCTGCAACACGATCCTGTCTAGAATGTTGATGGGCAGCTCCTCACGCCTCCCCACTCGTCAATCTGAAAAGCTTTGTCAGCTCTATGGCTTAATACAAACAGATGTGTTTCTTTCCATACTGAAGGATAATCAGTGAAAACTGATGGTATGTGCCTGAATTTTTGGAATGTTCAGACTTCAGTTTAAAAGGTTTAAATACTTGCGTGACTGCGATATATTAGTCTTTATTTTTTTCATGTTTTTATTATTGAGCTAATAAATTCATCTGTTTCATGATGTAACTTAGAAGGATGAGTGAGGGGGTCTGAATACATCTTAGATTACTTTCAGGACAGTGTTCATAGAGCATTCTCTCATGCACTCTTTTGTCACATGAACACACGAATTCAGTCTCCGTGACCCCGTCCTGCAACCAGCCAACAGCACTCTAACACTTAAGCTAAACCTCCAGTCTTAAGCTCACCTTATACTGGTGTCAGTGCTTTTCTAATCCATATGGTCCGTATTACGTTTTGGCAGCTTAAGACAGCAGCTTAAGTTTAAACATTATGCTAATATTTACAAGGAAAAGTGCAGTTTTGGCTTATGTTTGTGTTTAATTTAAATTCCTGGTCTGCTGACGATTAGAAAGAAAAAAAATTCTGGTCTTTTATTCAGTGTTAACTGGAAACCTGTGATGGTTTCAGATTCCTGTTTTTAGTTTTTAGTGGAACCTGAGGTCATCTTCTGCTGTTGTATCCCATCCACCTCAAGGTTTGGTCCTGTTGTGCATTCTGAGATGCTTTTCTGCGGTTATAAAAGATGGTTATAAAAAAAAAAAATGCTTATTTGAGTTATTGCAGTCCTTTTGCCAGCTTAGACCAGTTTGGTCATTCTGATTAGATCTCTTTCTTTAACAAAGTGTTTCAACTTGCAGACCATGTGGCATGGATTCACATGGTGGTTACCATACCCATGGCGTTTGTGCCTAACCTGTATGTATATGATGTGCTTCTGCAAGAGGAATGCATGATTGCATCCTTGCATACATGTGTTCTTATTAAAGTGGCCTTGGGGCATTACAGCATTCCGGGCATTTCAATATTATAGTTACGATTTACAAATTACATTTTGCCTGCTGATGAAAAAAAAATTGATGATACTTCCTGTTCATAGGAGGTGGTATCAAAAAAAAAACACGCCAACAGATGGCAGCACAAGGCAGCACGCACAGTCAAAGGAAGCACGGACCTTCATAAGTCAGTGTGCCAAAAGACATCGTCCTGTGTACATCTGGAGCTGTGCAACTGGTGCATTACCACGTCTGCTATTTCATCTTGGACAGCAAGTTAGAACAAAGAGTGAACGTGAAATTCTCCGTGAAACTGGGCAAACCTGCAACGGAGACGCCGAAGAACATCACTGGAAGACACTGAGAGATCAGGAAGGCCTTCAACAAGCTCAACCCGTGGAAATGTTGAAACCATTCGGCAACTTGTGCATGTTCTTCAGAGAACAATCCACAACATTGCCACCATTGTCGGAGTGTCATACGAAACAGTCCAGGCGATCCTCACGTATGATTTGAACTTATCTTGGGGACATGTTGTTATCAAGTTCGTCCCCAGGCTGCTGACCCAGAAGCAGAAGGAATTTCACGTCTGCCGAATCTGCCAAGAACTCACTGTGCCGAGGATGACCCAAGCTTCACGTCGAAGATCATTACCAGTGACGAAACTTGGGTGAATGAGTACGACCCTAAAAAGAAGCAACAGTCTTCACAGTGGAAGAACTCATCATCTCCATGGCGGAAAAAAGCGAGACGGCATTGTGCATCAAGAATTACCCCCAAGGGGTCAGACCATCAATAGTGAATTCTATGGCTACAGCTAATTTTATATTAAATATATATATATATTTTTTTTTTTTTTATATCAGAATATCATAATTCTTATCTGCAATAGGAGTAAAAGAAATCCTTACTTTTGCCCTTCTTTCCCCTGTGTCTTCTCCTCCCTCCCTGCTTGTTGTTGCACCGTCATCCTCCAGATTTGTAAAGCTGTTTTGCTTATGGAAGTGATGGAAGCCCTGACCTACATACATTCTTGCTTTATCCGCCGTCCATCTGTTATGTGATCAGAAAAGAAACTTTGACGTTCTTGTCCTTGCTCTGTTTCGTGTAACATTTCCTTGTCCTGTACATGTCTTTGGATCTGTTTTATAATACTGTTAAGTCACTGGATAAACATAATAAACAAGCAAAAAAAAAAACATGCATAACATTCATAGAAAAATGACAAAACCTGAGCATCTGCTTTAATGCTTTATGTTGAATCTATTGGTTGAATGGATGATGTCGTTTGTTACTTCTCCAGAGGTGCATCACAGGTTCAGGTTCCTATATTTATAAGTACAATAGCTAAAGCTTTACAGCTTTATTATGTTGTGTGATTGTGCCGCACAAAAGAAAGCGTAAGGCTGCTGTTCATGCTCTTCCTTCGTCGCTTAGTCATTCTGTGCTCGGGTCTGTACTATAGTGTGGGCTTGCTGCAGATCACAATAGTCTCACGTGCCTGTGGGGCGATGATGCTGGTTTTGTCATTTTGTTTTGGTGATTGGTTCAATCTTACAGGGCGCACATCATTTTAGAAAACATCAGGCGGCATCACGATTGTCCCCGTGGAAAGTAGAGACGCCTATTTCAGCCTTTTACAAAGACAAAGTTGCATTTTTTTTTTTTTACATTTGTACATATGATGTGATCGTAATACAACAAAGCAGAATTTTTTTTTTAAATCATGTTTGAATATAATGTTGCAGATTAAAAGGAATAAATCTTGGACCAGTGATTATGGTACATTTTAAAAGCACTTCAGTGGAATTTTAGACTCGGTGCAGTTGTAACGGTAGCAGCATGACCTCGATCTGTGAAGGGTGAAGGACCATGGGGCTTAATGGGATGACATGGCAGCCATGGTTACCTGGTATTTCATGGCTAAATTATTTAGCTCTTGGTTTCTAAGCCTGGGAAATGTAATCCACCAGTCTTCTTCTTTTTTTTTCAGGTTAGATCAGTTGCAACCTTGAACATAAGCACACCTTTTTTTAAAGCCACACTTGCACTATATCACCCATGCTGATTTAAAAACTATATACATATATTTTATATAAAAAATCAGTGGGTGTTAATAAAATGAAAGACTTTCCAGGGACAGACGGGTTTAAGTCTAAGTTTAACCAAGGCACAGAAGCATGGAAGCTTGGATTAAAGCTTTGCTAAAGATTCAATTTCATCCACTTAGCTGTGATAAAAATGTGAACAAGTAAAGAAGCCTCTGTGTTCTGAGCACGGACATTGATCCCATTATTTAACAGCAAGATCAACTGCACACACATTTTCCCATTCAGTGACCATGCAACTCCAGCAGACGCAGTCAAATCCGTACATATTTGGAGACTGATCAAATTATTATAGCTGTGTACCACAGTAGATTGGTGTAAACTGTTATTACGACAAACGATGTTCAAGTCAAACCAGGACTTTTTTATCATGCATAGTAACAGAACACAGTTATAAGAGTAAAAACTCCCTTTATTTCTCTATATAAGCCCCCTAAACACCTGAAACCCTGGCCTCCCAGGAAACCCTTTAATTGCCCAAACTTGCTCGGAGTGACGTCAGGACTGTACAGGGGATGTGGCAATAACTCAAAGCTGAGTTCCTGTAATGCGCAAGTGGTGTTAGTGAATGATCGTGTACACTTCACACAGACAGATTTGTCTCTTCCACAAGTTGGTGACATCGATTTTCAAGGATCAGGCGTTCCACTCGCTGAATGTTCACAGGAATGACTGTAGTGAGCTCTGAGCCACTTCGGCCGGGACGTACAGATTTCTTTAAAACATTTGCACCATTCAGATGTTTTACTGCGGCTAAGAGTCTCATCACCGTACTGTGCTTGAAGTCTTCTGTAAATCTTAATTGGGTTTACAGGATCATTGACGAATTCCAAGTTCAGTCTCGGTTTGACCTGAATGCCCCTCATATTATTTTATGTCTTGTTTATGACTAAAAATCATTGGTGATATCAACAGAACCTTCACCAATAAATACAACGAGACCAATTCCATCATTCATTTCTCCTTCTCCATACCCTTCTCTTGCCATCATTCTGGCACAAGATCTTTGTCTCATCCGCCCACAGGATGTTGTTCCAGAGCTGGGACATTATTTGGCAAACAAATCTATTCTTCCTGTTTTTTTTTGTCTTAAACCCAGTGTTTTTATTTTAGTGAAGTCTTCTCTTGATTGTTGACACTGACACAGAACTAGTTCTTAAAGGATATTCTTGATCTGGCCAACTGTTGTGAAGGGGATTTTCTTCACCAGGGAAGGAATGCTTTTGTGATCCATCACAATTGTTTTCCTTTTGGTGCTCCTGTATACTGTAGCACACCACTAAATTTACAAAAATCTTTATCCATGTTAAAATGGTCATGGATCCTTCCAGCATATACACTGATTGGCCAAAACATTACAATGTGAAACATTATGTCCAGCATTTACATGGGTTCCTCTTGTGTCACCGGGGCAGCTCTGGCCCCTCAGGGCATGACACCACAAGATCTCTGGGGGTTTGCTGTGGTGTCTGGTGCCGGGATGTTGGCAGCAGATTCTTTGGGTGCTATGGGTTGCAGTGTAGGGCCCCCCTGTGGATCAGACTTGTTTGTCTGATCCACATCCCATGGATACTCGATCAGATTAAGATCTGGGGAGTTTGGAGGCCAGGTTGGTGGCCTCGTACTGTTTGCTTGCTGGATCCCATATGTGGCAGGCTGTGGTGCACTGGTTGTTCTGGTACCTTTCTGTCATGGCCAGCATTCACTTTTTTGGCGATTTGTGTTGCATTGGCCTTTCTGTGAGATCAGACCAGATTGGTTGGCCCTTGGTGCCCCATTTGCATGGTTAAGCCTTGGGTGCCCATGATCCTGTCACCAGTTTACAGGTATATAATTGTTAATCAATGTTAATGTATTAATGTTTTATGGTGTTAATGTTATGGCTAAATTAATATCAATACAGACATTGAGGACTATGTTATTTTTCTTATTTTGTGAACAAAATAATATTTAGAGAAATTGAGGAACTAGACAGACAGAACAAGCCTGAAACCACCACCTGTGTTAGGTTCTCTTGAGAAGCAGGTTGTCACTCACTCAGATCTGTGCATGCTGACTAAGACAGAGTGAGTTTGATTGAAGGTAGTGCCAGAATTTGTTCCCTATCCACCACAACGTGCAGTATTTTGTTTTGTTGTCTTTAGTTGTTCATATTCTCTGGATAGTTTATGATATTATTTTCTATAATAAAAATTCACTTTATTTTTATTTTTTTTCAGAAGAAGAGACATCCAGACATAGATTTGAAGTGAATGACTAGGCTATTAAGCGTAACACTAAATGATGCATAGAGCACAAGCCAAAGACTTCAAAGACACAGAATCAGCAATAAATTCAAAATGGTTATTGGTGTATGGGTCTGAATTTAATTAAAAAAATGAAAGTGAACCCAGTGAACACTGATTCTCCTATCTCCCTAGTGGGTCGGATTCAAATCAAAATAGACAAAGACATCATGTCCCTTCTGACTGTTGAGACAGAGCTTGGATTTTGAGGATTTATTGCACGAGTTTGTGAGGGTTAAAGCAAGAATGATGCCAATACTCTATGCTGAAGCTACCCATGCCACTGAGGTTATGCAATACTCATAATAATTGTGTATGATGATGTAGTGGTGGCTTTTCTGTCCCTTGAACTAAGCAACATTAAGAAAACATGAGGGTCCATGGCAGCAAAAATATCCTGTAGAGAACCTACAGTATATCTAGTTCTTATAGCTAAAAATGGCAGCTCAGTGGCTTAGTGGTTAGCACTGTCCCCTTGCACCTCCAGGGTCAGGGTTCAATTCCTGCCTCGGGATCTGTGCATGGAGTTTGCTTGTTCTCCCTGTGCTTGGTGGGTTTCCTCCGGTTTTCTCCCATAATCCAAAAACAAGCGGATTAGGCTATTTGGCATCCCAAATTGTGGCTTAGTTGTTACTACTGTCCCCTGGTCCAGACTCGAAGGTTCAAATCTCACTTACGGTCTCTGTGTGTAGAGTTTCTGGGCATGGTGGGTTTCCTCTGGATACTCTGCTTTCCTCCCACAGTCCAAAGACATGCAGTGTAAGCAGATGGGTATTTGGGCAGATGGAAGGTGTAGTGTATGAGTGGGTGTCTGAATTTGTGTGTCCTGTGATTTTGGCACCCTGTACATGGTGTACCCTGCCGTGTGAACAGAGTTCCCTAGGATAGGCTCCAGGTCCTTCATGATATAGTGGTACAGACAATGGTTGTTATGATGCCCGGTTACTTTAATAAATTAAGTTTGTAAATATAAATTATGTTTTTCTATGTAACAAAATAGTTTTAAAGCTTGGATTATTTACTTATGTACTTGTACTGAACATATTTTACTTAATCCTGACTTTACTTTTTCTGTACATTGCAATTTCTCCTTTATTAGTGATTACAATTAAATTATTCAATATCTTCATACAGGAAGATACACAATGATTATACCTAATGGTCAGTTTTTAAGGATAATACAAGGATTTATAGACATGTCATGTCTATATATGAGGAAACTCCGCTCTTAATAAAAACTTTTTTTTTCAGCATGCATTTGCTGTGCACACTTTGGCATAGATGATACTGACGATTTTGAGCAAAAATGGTACAATGTTCCATCCTGTTGCGAAAAAAGTAATAAATAAATGCGTTGCTACACTATATGGACAAAAGTACTGTATTTGGCCAAAACTGACATGGCATTGTATCCAAATACATATACTTCGATATGGAGTCGGTCCCACTTTTGCAGCTAAAACAGCTTCCACTCTTCTTGGAAGGCTGTCCACAAGATTTTGCAGTTTTTTTGTGGGAATTCGTGTCCATTCATTCTGTAGAGCATTTATGAGGTCAGGCACCGATGTTGGATGAGAAGGCTTGACTCGCAATCTCCGTTCCAGTTAATCCCAAAGGTGCTCGATCAGGGCTCTCTGTTAGGGCCAGTCTAGTTCTACCACACCAAACTCATCAAATCGTGTTTATAGTCCTTGCTTTGTGCACTGGCCATATTGTAATATAACAGGGCCTTCCCAAACTGTTGTCTCAAAGTTGGAAGCATAGCGATGTCCAGGATGTATTGGTATGCTGAAGCATTAAGATTGCCCTTCACTGGAGATTAAGGGCCTGATTGAAACAACTGAATTCAATACTTAATGTTTGGCGAAATAGCTTTTTCCATATAGTGTACGTATAGAACTATAAGGTTCAGTAAGTTTGAAGTGTATGTTGAAATTTGCTAACCCTTTAATCTTAAACCAACGAGGACAAGGACACAGACAGGCAGTAGAGTGCTATAGAACTGCTTTTGCATCTTACTCTAATAGATCGACCTGAAATGACCCTCTTCACTCCTGTTTGTGGCTTCCGTGCATTCTCCACTTCAGGCGCTCCTGCTCTTTCTTTATAGTTTGAGGTTGAATGTAAAGTGCTGTTAACCTTGGTATGGAATATTTAGCTGCTGTTATAGTTGCTATGGCTTTTGAATCAATCAGTACTTGCCGTAGTAGAACTGGGTCACAAGTTTAGCAGTCTTCCATAAGGCTGGTCTCATCTCATCTCACTCCTGCTAACCCATTTAAGCCGGATCGAGCATTAACCACTGTTGAAACACATACATACAAATCATCTTTTCAAGCGCAACATTAAAATCAGATCACTTTAAGAAACAATCCATTGGGAAAATAAATTATTAAATAATATCTTCGTGTGTATTTCTTTTTTTAATCCCTTCTGTGCACAGTTTGGACTTTTATCTACTCCCCACACACCTGACCTAGTTCATGAAGGAGTTAATTAGTCATCTCTTAAATCGGTTCAAGGAATAAATGATGAGAAATTGAAGAATCCTTGACACCAAATTAGAGGAAAATTTCCCTTGCTTTTTTTTTTTTTTTTTAATCTCAGCCAGGATACTTTCCTGCATTCTTTTAAAAATGTCTCCCAGCATGGTAACGAACTAAGATTGTGTCAGCTACAGGAGGAAAAAATCTCCTAGCAGCAGTGACAGATAAAATTTGATTTTCTTTTTTTTTTTATAACCCAGGCGTGCTGTCACACACAACATCCTGCTGAGGAATCCGACTCCATACCTGTCGCTGTCTTGTGGCTAGCATCACGTCCACAGCTTGTCACGAATACAGCAGAGATTTCTGGAAGGATGAAAATCTTACTTTGAAAAAGAACTAATTGGAATCCATTCGTGGCATGGCTCCTATAAGCGTTACTAGCAGCTGAGAGATCTGTTTTTTTTTATTCCAGCATAATGTAGCTCATGTGTATGGTGTACAGTAGATCCGTATTTGAGCCTTATTATGCACAACTAATCACTGAGTTTTTTGGAATAAAGAATGAAGTTCACCTAATCATCCCTTGGTTAGTGTTGAGTCGCACCTAGTGCCAGTCACCGTTCTGAGAGCTAGTCCCTGGATGATGCTTTGTAACACGCTCTGGTTGAAACCCTATTTTAAGGTTCTGATGAGAGGCAGAAATCAAGACACTGTCTTGCCTACTAGCATAAATGTAAGAGAGGTGCTGCGACACATGGGTAATGACTGTGATAATTACTTACTTACAGGCGCAGCTGGCATGCTATATTTCTCATTCAATTAAATTAGTCAGGCGGTCTAGGATTGTTGCCGTAGCAACAGTGCCAGATTATTCAGCTTTCCGACTTAAATTTATGCTTGACGTCGAAAACTATTTTCGTGTATCTGTGTGTGTATTTGTCTGTTCCTGGAAAATTAACTGGTTCTCACCATAATTTATTTAAAATGTGTGTGTGTGTTTATGGGGGAGCGCAAGCACAGCAATATGCTTTGTAAAATAATAAACCCAAATAAGATCTTCAAAAGTGAATTTCCAAACTGATACCTAGGAGTATTTTCAACTGTACAAAAAATATTTTACATGTCATTTCCTGGAGTGAGGAAATAGAGCTGTTGTCAACAAGCAAGAAGTAGTAAATTACCCACAATTCCAAGTGCAAGGGGTGTTTAAGTCAAACCAAGACTTTTGATTGTTCAGAATAACTATTCATGGAGGCCAATAGTGATTACCGTTGTATTTATTCCCATTTTACAACCATGGTGGGACCGCTGGTCAACATTCAAACACTACTAGCAATTAGCCTGATCTGCTAATAGAAGGAAACCCACAAAGCACGAGGAGAACATGCAAACTCCACACACAGACCCAAGGCGGGAATCGAACCCGGACCCTGGAGGTTCAAGGTGACGGTGCTAACAACTAAGCCATCGTGACACCTGTGCAGAAAAACAGAACACAGTTATGGGAGTAAAAACTCATTCTCTATATAATCCTCTGCTACACTAATGCACTTATCCCAGTGTTTTACTAGTGCTTCGATACCATCAAGGAAGAAACTTTTCTCTGTACGCCGGAGCCATGATCGGGCTGCCTACTTCACATCTGAAACGCCGGCCTCCCAGGAACTCCTGTCATGGCCCAAACATATGGAAATGGCTTGGAGCGAGGTGAGGACTGTATGGGGGATGTGGCAATAACTCTCAGCCGAGTTCCTGTAATGTGCAAGTGGTGTTGGTGAATGAGTGTGTGTACAGTTCACACAGACAGATGTGTCTCTACCTCAAGTTGGCGACAAGTTATCCATCCATTTACAAGCATCAGGTGTTCCATGGACGTACAGCCTCCTTTAAAACGTTTGCACTGTTCAACTTTTTTACTGTGACTAAGAGTCTTAATCACCGCACTGTCTTTAAAATTTCAGTTATATTGGTTTTTACACCTTCAATCATGAGAAATTTCATCACAAGTCCCGCTTTGACCTGAACGCACCTCATATATTAGCATAGGAAATTAATATAATACAGTGTGATAGGTATACACTAAATCTAGTTTGATGTCAGGATTCACAATTGTAGTGAACACTGCAATTTGTAAGGAAACACATTGTGGAGTGGCCCAGGGCAAACTCTATTTATATGTATCACGTGGAAGAATCAACGCAATGGCAATTTCCTGTTGGGTAAATCATCACAGCTTGATGCCTGTTGAAATTAGTTTTTTGACGACACAGGCGTGAAGCATGATCCTTGGACTGTTCATGAGCCTGGTAGTGTTTCCTACCTCCTATTTTTATTTTATAATTATAGACTATATAAAAGACTATCATCAGTTCACAAAGCAGTAAACTACAACAAAATATTGTGCTTTAAGTAAAAGTAAAAGAAAAAAAAACTTATAGCTTAACTAATCATCAAAATCGTGTAAGCATTTGACAAAATCCGAGACAAATAAAAAGTTATGGAGGACTTTACGGTGGGCCTTTTCTCTCTGGCTCGTATTGACGATGTGTTTGTTTCAGTTGCTTATCAGAGGAGGAAGCCTTGATCTGAAGTTGTCAGACCTCTCACATGAGGAATGGTCTTTCCAGAAACCTCAGACAGCACGTGTCCATGAATCCATCTGACATCTATCAGGAAATGTGTGGCTCCCTGCACGTGCTCCTTTAAGCAGTGTTGCTCCTTTTCTGTAACCTTAAAAATGCTTTGACGCACGAAGACATGGGGAAAAGATCGAGTATTATAGTGCAATCTTCAAAATGAAATGAAGAAATCAGAAAGAAGAGATGGTAAAAAAAAAAAAGAAAAGAAAAAAAGAAAAGACCAATGACATGATTATGTTAAAATATAGCGTCTGGAATTGGGTCATATAAATGTTTTGAATAGGACTTTTTTATTTATAAAGGCACATTTAATAATAAAATATTCCATACTTCTTTATTAACGTTTATTATAGATTGTAATCCTATTATGTGACGTTGAGTTAGGCAAAACGTGTTGTATTAAATTCTTTACAAGGTTACATTCTGCTGTAATGCTCCAAAAAATTTGACTCTTCACAGGGACTCTGCATTACTGCTCCATTAAAAGAAATCGATTGAATGTGGAAAATTAGAGCTTAGCGCTTGTCGGATCCATTGTCCTGAGCCCATGATTTTATTTTGGTACGTGCGGCATGTGAGCTGGACATGTGCCAAGCTGGCATTTCATTCAAAAACAGGGATGAAAATGTCAGGAGAAGTCATCACCTTTTCTGATGTCATGCAGTCAGCACTAGCTGCGGAAATACACTCCGGGCTGGTTGGAAAATCATGAATTGGAGAGTGAAAGGATCATCATGACTGTGGCTGATGTGCATGCAGAGTTCTGTTCTGCTTAGATGTCCAGTGAGGACGTTAACATCCCGATTGCCTGCTGTGTCCCAGGATAGGCTGTGAGCTTAGAAACTCAATGTACATGTTGTTTAATTTAGCAAGTAAAATTAAAAAGACAACAAAAAAATAAATTAATGATATTCATTATATTATGGATTGTTTTATATATTCTTATATAGATAATATGATCAATGCACAGTCCATCTTGCATATTCACATTATTTCTGTACACCGATCAGCCCTAGCATTATTACACCCCCTAATATTAAGTAGGTCCCCACTTGATGCACTGTTTGTTCTGATACCTTTCTATGGAACCAGCATTAACCTTTCCAACAATTTGACCTCCACTAGCTCTACTATTGGATCGGACTGCACAGGCCAGCCTCCACTACCCATGTGCATCAGTGAGCCTTGGCCGCCCATGCCCCTATGGGCGGTTCTCTGGTTCTCCTTACTTGGACCACATTTGGTAGGTCCTGACCACGGCAGACCATGAACATCCCACAGGAGCTGAATTTTTGAGATGGCCCTTGTCACAGTAGCTACAGTTACAGAAGATCTCATCACAATGGCGGCTGAAAGTAAGTGAGATATATCAGGCAGCCAGTGAACATTTTGTCCCTGAAGTTGATGTGTTGGTTGCTGTAGCTCAAATTCCTGAAAATGTTTATGCTGGTTCCCATAGAAACATGTCGGAACACACAGGTCATTGCTGTTTTGGTGGCAGAAGCGAGACCTACTCCTCACTGGGCAGATGGTCATAATGTTATGGCTATGGCTGATCAGTGGATGTTTTTGTATCTTCTGCTCTGGACAGTGCCCTAATCTTTATCGCTCAAATAATGTCACTGCCCTAGATCTGGATTACAGTTCTGCTCACGTTCACTGCCTCAGACCTTATGGTTTCCATAACTACCCTGGTCATGCTCGTAATCCTTATCGCTGCACTCACTCTCTCTTTTCTGAAAAAAAATCAGTACCAACAGTTTTTCTACTTTGCAGTATCTATTCAGCACATACACTTAGGTCCGGAAATAATATTGAAATAATAATTAATAAATAACGTGTGAATCTCTAAATGCAAAACACGTTGAACCGTGAAGCAGATGGGCTTCAACAGCACAAGACCACACCAGATGCCACTCCTGCCAACTAAAAACAGGAAATCGAGGCTATAATTTGCATGCTTTCACTAAATTTAGACAATAGAAGACTGGAAAACGTTGCCTGGTCTGATGAGTGTCGATTTCTACTGCAACATTTGCACGGTTGGGTCAGAATGTGGTGTAAACAGCATGAAAGCATGGATTCATCCTTCCTTGTAATAATGCTTCAGACATTCAGTGTTTGCATCGTCCCATGTCCCGGTTTGACCTCGTAAAAACCAACCTGGATCATCTGGGGAGGAGTTTTCTTGGACGCTTTTTAACAATTATTCAGACATATGTGCTTTTTTTTTAACAATGTTAAATGCTTTTCTAAAATGTAGATACTAATGCACCTTAGTTTAGAATTTAAATTGCAATCAGTAATGTAATCCTGAGAATCTCAGACATAATCCTAGACGCACCATATCGTATCCCATTGGCCGTGTGTATGGGGTGGCAGGACAATACAAATGACTTTACCATGACCTCTTTTGACCTACAGTACTGTATGTACACTGAAAGCTTGACCTATGGCCAGTGTTTTCAAATGCTGTTGTATGTCTATTGTTGTGTCCTGCTGCAACAGAACAGCATAGATAGAGCATGTAAATGTTAGAAAGGTGTCCTAAACTACCCAGATTTAAAAGACTTTGTAACCTGATTAAAGCTTAATCACAGCCAGGCCTCTGACATCTGTCACAGACCCAGGAGTGTTAGAGGAGCAACAGTCCTCTGGCAAGCAAATCTGGCAAGCAAAGAGTGGCTTCCATCTGCTTTTTCCAGTGAATCAGAAACTGAAGGAGGAGGAATGATTCATTAACTCATTAGCTATGATCATATGTTAATGCTGCTGAGAAAAAACAATGATTTTAGAAAGGAAAATGGATAGAGATGCTGCTGTGCGTATCCAGTATCCTCCAGAATTATGGGCGAAAATTTATGTCTATATGGTATTTATCTTTCATTTGAAAATGATAATATTGTGTAGTAGGCAGCACGGTGGTGTTAGTGGTTAGCACTTTCACCTTGTACTTGTGGACACGGTCCGGGTTAGATGCCCCGTCTGGCGTCTGTGTGCATTGAGTTTGCATGTTCTCCCTGTGCTTGGTGGGTTTCCTCCGGGTTCCCCGGTTTCCTCCCACAGTCCAAAGACATGTAGGTTAGGCTAATTGACCATTCCCAAATTGCCCGTAGAGCCTGGCCGGTAATCGGACCCTGGAGGTGCAAGGCAAGAGTGCTAATCACTACACCACCATGCTGCCCTGCTAGCTAGTTCTGTTAATTTGTGTTACATGTATGTATGTAGCACCTTGGTCCTGGACAATCGCCGTCATGTACTGAACTGTATATGGTTGAAATGACAATAAAAGCAGACTTGACTTGACTTGATCTAACTAACTGTTCCAGGGTTAAATCCCAAATAAGGGAAATGGAAAGCTAGTGCACTATCTAGGCTGTACAATCCCTTGTTCCACACACCAAGTAGAGCCCCTTTAATCAGGGGTTAGAGAGGGATTTGGGATTCAGCCTTGGGTGCGAAGATAGTAAGCCGTGAAACACAAGATGGACGGGTCAGAGGTATGTCGGAACAACTTGTAAGCAACTACTAAGGAGACAAAGTGTTGTTTAAGATGACACAATGTTATCGGAAGGGTGTATATTCAATAAGCATAGATGTAACCACAAAATGCAATCAACATAATTATGGAATATTACCTGGAATCAACATGAGACATTTTATCGCTATTAATTTGTCATAAAATAGCTAAGAAAACAGGCCTGAGCTGGCCATCAGCAGATAGTTGTTCGTTTACGTTTGAGCCCGTGAAAATTGTAGGACTTTGTGAATTTTTCTATTTATTTCTTTTATATATATATATATATATATATTGTGGCGTGGGCGGGGCGGCGGCTGACGACCAGCATGCCTTGCGGGGATGTCGGTGTGTGTTCACCATGTTGG
>JAOTRS010000004.1:19276443-19289733 GCA_028565755.1 Dinotopterus cunningtoni
TAAGCCATTTTTTTTTTTTATTTTAATATCACCGGTTCTGGCCCCCCCCCCCCCCCCCCCCCCCAATTACAAAATCCTGGAATCGCCCCTGAATTGTAATTAAAACAATGTTGTGAATCAGTAGTGAATCAAAGTTGTAAATTGTTCATAAATCATAGTAGAGAATCATTTGGATTCAATGTATGGATTGTTATAAATGCTTATAAACTTTGCTTTTAGTAATTTCTGGAAAAACCATGATCAAAAATGATCATAAAAAACACTAAAATTATTTTTAAAATAATAATAACAATAATAATAATAATAATAATAATAATAATTAGACACATTGACTCATTTTAGCCCCCACTTTCACATATTAATCAGCCATAACATTAAAACCACCTGCACAATTTGTGGAACCAAAACTGCACTGACACCCCTCGAGGCATGGACTCCATGAGACCCCTTAAGCTGTGTTGTGGTATCTGGCACCAAGACATTAACAATTAAAGTTGCGTTGTTGTGTTGCATACATGTTACTACTAACCACTGCATACTGTAAAAACCCCAGCCATTTTGCAGTTGTTCTGATCCACTCATAGCCATCACAATCTGACTGTTAACGTGCTGCCTAATATATCCAACTCCGGGACAAATAAAGAAAAAAATAATCAATTTTATTCACTTTCCCAGTGAGTGGTTTTCATTTTATGGCTAATCGTGTAATATAATTAACGACTAGCACAGCTCTCTCTGACTTCACCCAATCACTACAACCAACATGACCTTCACATACTTTAAATTCCTGTCTCTTGTACGGGTGTGAGATACACAGATACACAAAGAAATGCAAGAGAATTAGGCTGGAAGCATGATCGCAAGCATTTAATGGTACGCCATCGGCACAACTGACACCTGGAATGGAGAACTGGCTTTTCAGTGGTGAATTAATCACTGATTCTGATTAAATCCATTTACTAAATCCATTTAGCTGGATTTGCATGAATCTTACAATGACAGTGCATACATTATATGTGAATCACTGCCAAGAACAGGTTGGATGTAAGTGTAGGAAAGTGAGCAGCTGAGATCGTAACACAAATACTTTAAAGACCAGCGAAACAACATTTTCTAAATCAGATGCAGGGCACACACACTCATTCAAACACTACAGGCAATTTAGGAGAGCCAGTCAGCCTAATCTGCATGTCTTTGGACTGTGTGAGGAAACCGGGGTACCCGTAGGAACCCCACCATCACAGGGAGAACATCAGGGAGACGGGAATCAAACCTGGACCCTGGAGGTGGAAGGCGACAGTGCTAACCACTAAGCCACCGTGCTGCCTTACATTACGCATGATTTACACAATCTTAAGGAAATAAGTAAAGAATAATTAGAAGTATTTTCTGGAAATAAAGTTTAATGAGTGTAATTAACATCGGATCATCATTAATCACTGCTTGAATAAAATCTGAGAAGTGTATGTTCAGGGATAAAACTTTCCAGCGAACTATGATTCATTATGGAGTAATTTAATGGGAATGCAATAGTAAAACAAAAATAAAGTCTTTACGTATTACATTTCATAATTATATTTATACACTGCATAACAGATGTATGAAAGATGCCTTAATATCTAAAAAGGATGAAGTGTGCCTTGTGTTAAGAGTCAACGTTTACAGATGAGTTTTACATAAATACAGTTTTACTCCAGTCATCTTGAAGTAGATAATACAACTTGTCTTCTTGTGGAAAGATCTGGATCATGTACTTACTTTTATTTCTCTTAATGCAAAATTCATTGGTCATTTTTAGACAAGATTTTGTCATAACCTAGGTGGGTCCAATCACTTAGTAATGCACCAGGCTAATGCCTTGAAGGAAAAAGAAAAAGAGGTAGGAACTATGTGTGTGTGTGTGTGTGTGTGTGTGTGTGTGAGTGGGTGTGTGAGTGGGTGTGTAGGTGGGTAGCAGGGATAATTTGACGAAAATGGCAGAAGACCCATTGTGTTGCACGTGAAAAATAACCTTCATTATTTTCATTTCTTTGCTGCAGTTGTGCTGTTATGTTGCACACGCTCAGTGAATGCAAGGTAATAGTAGAGAATATAGATGCCTGGAAGACTGGAGATTTTTAGGAAGAAATTTTGATATTTTCTACAGTATCACGCCAGGCGGACACAATAGCCTAATTAGTTTATTTAGCAGACAGAACAGTCAATGCACCGTGATCAGTCCAGTGATGAAACAACGATTAGACTAAGGTTTAATATTCCAAGCGTGACATGTTTTGTTCTGCAAATATCAAAACAAAAACATCTTCAAAGTGTGACATTCATTGTATTGGTTTGCAGGGTGGATTGTTTTTACTATGAGGGGTGTTCAGGTCAAACCGGGACTTGTCTAATGATTGCATGTTGGGAACTGAGAGAACTCTCTGCCTCCAGCTGGCACTGAGTTAAGGGATGGTTTTTACACAGAAGGCCTGGATTTTCTTGATTGTATTATCACCTGTCAAAACCGAATTGAAACATGTATCAAAGCAGTTCCCACACTCCCCACCTCCCAAAAATTTCAGAAAAGTTGCATTTGCAGGCAAAGTTATAGCCGGTATTTTTGGGACAAACATGGCATCATTAATTTAAATGGCCTGGTTTGGTCACTAAACATGTTCTTTTTTTGCACCTTATACTTCCCGCTGCACCACTTGCACATTACAAGAACTCAGCTGAACTCAGAGTTTTTGTCGCATCCCCCATTCTGACCTTACTCCAAGCCATTTCCACACATTTGGGCCATTAGAGGAGCTCCTGGGAGGCCAGCATTTCAAACGTGAGGCATGCAGTTCGATCATGGCTTTGGCGAAAAACTGGGAAAACTTTCTCCCTTGATGGTATTTACATGCTAGTGAAATGCTGGAATAAGTGCATTATTGTAACAGGGGATTATATAGAGAAATAAAGAGAGTTTTTTTTCTCTCATAACTGTGTTCTGTTATTATGCAAAATCAAAAGTCACGTTAACTTGAACGCCATAATTTTACCAAAGTTCCACCCTAATTATGCAACAAAATTGGCAATATAAAGCTTGGTTGTCTGTATTACCTCAGTTATTCTGTACACTATTATAACGGTCCTAAAATGTCTCTTATTTTTAGTATCATCTCAAGACTACTGCAAATCTAAAATACAGCCGTGTGTCTTGTCTTGCTGAGTTTCCGTCGCGGGTTATAACACATACTCATATTAAAAACCTTATGCTTGCTTACGATGGCAAAAGAAATCACCAAGCGCCAAATCGTGCCAAATTATACCTTTACAGTAAACATCCAAACGGTAGATGTACATGTGATATAACATTTTATAGCAGCTTTCATTTTCTTCTGTTAAGTGGCTTATGTTAGACCCATTGTCCAAATGCCACAAAATTGTTATTCCCCAGAAGGATTTTTTTGTTTTGCACTTTGGCTTTCCTTTAATCTTTTTTCATGCCTCACATACCTGTGAAAAAAAATCTCTGACTCTCATTCTCCAGACCCATTGTTTTACAGACATTCCTGCCTATCTGAGCAACACTGAGACTTTTTTTTTGTTTTTTTTTTTGCTTTCTGATTAGCAGAGCATCAGCTTCCTGTACACAGTGCTGCTGCTGGTGTCGGACATAGGCACCGCTCTCCTTCAGGTCCTCTCTGGAGCCCCTGACCTCCTGCTCGGTTTCCTGTTTACATGCTGCTCTGCAGCCGAGTTTATTTTGGGCTGTCTAAGGTATCAAAGTGAAGACTTCAAGCCACAAGAAAGGAGAAGTTTAGATGCGGCTATATACGGAGCATACATCTGTTTAAAACATACGCAGACATAAGGATGTGTACGGCTTTGAAAAAATATATGATTTGAGTCACTGAAACAGAAAATTGGATTCACTTTACAATTGATTACTCTTTGATGCCACGGTATTTAGAATAAGGTGTTTAAGGAAAATCGTAGATGTAGAGTTAAATATATCGTTAGAGTGTGAAATACGAATGCAGGACACAGAACGTAGTGTCAGAGGAGTCGCTTTTGGCTTGTTTTTTCAGCCTCTCACGCTTGTTTATCTTCCTCGCTTCCTGCGCTCCTTCTGTCGTTCATGTGTTGTTCGCTGCTTTTGCCAGAGCTCTCACTTGCACTCATTCCCTCCTCCCTCTCGTTGGCTGCCTTCACTCCCATTCTTTCGCAAGAAAATCAGCACACTGTTCTCTCGCCTGGAGACGCGAGATTGGAGGAGTTACTCGAGAAGAAAAGGACGACAGCATGGCCTGACATCCTGTCCTGCCTTTTGTGTTCATACTACAGGCATACTTCAGACTTAACTCGGCAGACAGATATAATGTACAGTATCTCTATTACAGTTTCCTTATTCACTGTATAGAAACAGCCTCCCTCGACAGCTATAGCCATAGTCTGTATTTCTATACTGTATTTCTGACAGTCTAGGAAAAGCTGGAACTTTACTTTTTGAGCGTGACTATGGACGGTCTACTTTTTAATTTTGTCGAGACTATCTTCCTGCACAGAAGCTTAGTTAAGAGCCACTTTAACAAACCATGCATGAAGTAAAAACAGGACTGATTGTGCAGAATAAAAGAACAGAAATATGAAAAAAACTTTAAAAACTTTATACTTATACCTTTATATTTATTTATACCTTCTCTAAATAATCCCCTGCTACACTAATGCACTTATCCTAGTGTTTCACTAGTGCTTGGACACCATCAAGGTAGAAAGTTTTCCCAGGACGCCAAAGCCATGCTTCACGTCTGAAACCCTGGCCTCTCAGGAACTCCTTTAAAGGCCCAAACATGTGGAAATGGCTTGGAGCAAGGTCAGGACTGTACAAGGGATCTGGTTATAACTTCCAAATGGTGTTGGTGAATGAATGTTCTTGATTACAGGTTAACAAGCAGCTAAAATAAGGACACTGAAACATGACTTTTCAATACTCATTTTATTACACATTTGATTTTACATATTGATTTTGATCAACTTCATTTAATAACAGTCAGAGACAGATTTGTTTTAACTTCTAAAACATTTCCCTCTGTTTTACAACTTCTTTAACACGTTAACATGGGTCTTAGAGGTTCTGCAAACTGTGCAGCTCCTGCTGAAATACCTCTCAGATAATGTATTTTTTCCTCCTTCAAACTCTCTCTGTTTCACTCTCATCTGTACAGTCCTTGGCTTGTTAAGTGCCGGCCAATACAAATACTGTATGGTCGAAATTTGTACAAAAATATTTTTTCCCTATGTTTTTTTTTTTTGGTTGTATATGCAAACTGGGGAACTACAGTATCTGAATATTTAATTTTGCATAAAAGATTCACTTTAATTCACTATATTAGAATTCTAGTTAAAATACATCAAGCTGACTCTTCGGCTGTAAAATGACTCTATGAGAAAATAACTGTAAAAAATAATATTATGAGAAGCTCATGGAAGAGTACCCCGAGGAGTTTGACCCAATTAAAGTTCAAGTAATTCAAAAGCAATGCAATGAAATACAAAGACATCTGATGCAGTAAATTACACCTAAAATACATTAACATTTACAATACATTGCATTTTAATCATTCCAGACACTCTTATCCAGAGTAACTAATAGTACCATCAGTCAAACACTGTTGAGAAGGATTTTTTTTCCCTGAACCCAAATACTAAGAAACAGGTCTTTATTTGTCACATAATGATTGCCAGTGACTCAGCTGTACGGACATCTAGAGGAGGTTACACCACCTAGGTAACAGAAAAATAGTCAGAAGTTAGGTCCGTCTGATAATCATTGTTTTGAAGTCACTGTAGATTTCCGAATTGATCTAACAAGTAATGTATGGAACTGTATAGTTTTGTAAAATGTGTGCAGTTTCAAATTGTGTGTTATAATGTCTTTAGCCTAGAAACAGGTATAAGGAACATGGTGGTATACACAGGGTACAGAATTGTTAATTAATTAATTAATTAATAATAATAATAATCACCATCATCATCATCATCATCATCATAAATTCAAATGTTTTACTGCCGCTAAAAGTCTCATCACTGTAGCGATGAGTGATCTTATCACTTATCTCATCTCATCTCATCACTGTGCTTGATGTCTTCTTGTAAATATCCTTTCCTGTTTCACGACTTCATTCACCTGAAAGTTCCAGAAAGTCCCGCTTTGACTTGAACGGGCCTTGTTTGTAAGCCACCCCCCCACAAATTAAATACCGCACTAAATAGTGTGAAAACGGGTTAACTGTACTAGCTACGTATGTATCACTTTATGAGCCGTATGATCAGTCTTAGGAAGTGTTTGAGAAATTAAAGCATTTGGATTTAATTTGGTCAACGTGCATAAAAAAAAATCTCATCTCGCTGTTGCTGATTTTGCTGAAATGAACAGTCACCTATTGTTTGATTTTATTCTCCTCTAATCATCATTCATTGGATTCCATTTTCTCACTTTTTATTTAATTTTAGGATAAAAAGAAAAAAGCCCAACTAATCTGAAAGCAAAGTTTTCTCTGTGTTTTAAAATAACTCACTTTACCTGTGTGCTTTATAATCATATGGCGTCCCCCTGTCCATAATATCTAACGGCTGGCCCGGTGCTACAGTAGGTGAAAAATAAACTCTCTAGACACTTTGGTGTGACAGATGACAAAAGTAGTGAAATATGTTGCAGATACACCCTTTTACACACCCTGTGCTCTAGTCATCTACATGTGACTGCACACTCCCAGCTTTCATGTGTCTTCTCACACTGTCAAGTTTTCTTCTCACATGACACATGAATAAGGGTGGCACTACTTGTTGGTGTTGTAGTTTTACATTGAGGCACTCAGATGCACTGACCTAAATGACCTACTGTAGTATGCACTGAAGCTAATTAAGCAAGAAACGTTCATAAAACATTCACAAGCACCACTCGCATGTTATGGGAAGTTGGCTAGGAGTTATTAAAGGAGTTCCTGAGAGGACAGCGTTTCAGACGTGAAGAAGGCAATCCGATCATGGCTCTGGTGTACTGAGAAAACTTTCTATCTTGATGGTATCCAAGCACTAGTGAAACACTGGGATAAGTGCATTAGTGTAGCAGGGGATTATATAGAGAAATAAAGCAAGTTTTTACTCTCATAACTGTGTTCTGTTATTTTGCACGATCAAAAGTCATGCAAAAAAAAGTTTTGCATGCCCGGTGTTTTTATTTTTTTCACCTTATAATTATAATTCAGAACATAGACAACTGTACATTTGCAGACTACTAAGTCTGGTTCCTCTCAAGGTTCCTTCCTATTGCTGTCTCAGGGAGTTTTTCCTTGCCACCGTCACCCTCGGCTCGCTCATCAGGGACAATCCGATCATTTTCATTCATACACATTCACATTTCATACAAACTTCCATCATTTCTTTTGATTGTGTAAAGCTGCTTTGCGACAATGACAATTGTTTAAAGCGCTATACAAATAAAGTTGAATTGAGTTGAATTTCCTTAGGACTTGATTGATGGAGCCAAATTAAGATATTATTAATAATAATAATAATAATAATAAAAAACACCTGTCTCAAGGCTTTATATAAAGGCGGGCACATTGGGGGTATCTTGTAACGTAGAATTCAAATTCTAGCTCCCATGTGAGTTATGACTGTAACAACAGCTGGTTGGTTCATGATAAAGAAAAGCATAGAGTATGCAAAGGGTAAGGTCAGGGTCAGGAGTCAGAACAGCAATCAAACCTTTAATATTAATTCATGAAGAATGGAAAAACAAACAGAAAAATCCACTACAGTCCAAAAAGTAAATCTTGCTTGTTTTTATTTCTATAAGGATAAAATTGCTGCATGAGATCTTGTTCCATTCAGCCTTAATGTTAGTTAGCAGTGACAGTGAAGGTGATATATGACTGTAGCGGATCTAAATAGAATATGATAAGCAGTTAGACTGTATCTAACAGCTGCTGCTAGAACAAGCCTAGGCATGTTATCCGCTCTAGTATTACATGTTACTGTCTCAGCAAATACAGTGTTGTAAATCGACATTAGTCATGCAGAAGAGACTGAGAGACCGTCTGCTGGAAGAGTAGTAACTCCCAGGCCAAACAATAACTGGCAATTAAATGAAGTCCTCTGGTTTTCTTTAGTGGTTTAGTACAGTAGTGGAGCTGATTTGATGAGATTCATATAGTATAGTTTTCACATCGGCATCTAGATTAACACACCTTATGACATGTCAAATGCTTTAGGACTGTATTGTACAGTATATAATAGCAGTAAATTTAGTGGGTGTGGTATTTAATTCCTTATGTTAATTCATTATGATGCTAGGTAACGACACATCAAGGATCTGATTCATATTTCGTATTTACTTGGGTGTTGGTTAGTATTCTACTTGGAGTTTGTTTGTTAATTTATGTTGAACCAATAGTGAAATAGAAAATATCCAATTAATCTATGTTGGGAGAAATGAGAAAAGTTTTCAGATCATAAACGGTGTGAAAAAGGGACAGGAGAAACCCTCTGGACATCAACCATACGTTTTCTGAAGAGGAGTGTGGAAGCTTAACTCGGAGTTCTTGTTGTCGCCATCTTGGGAAGAAGCTGACTCCAGCTAAACCCCAGTTTAAGCCAGTTAAAGCCTGGGTGTTGGTTTGAACAAGCCTACTTACCACAAGCTAGCTATTTTAACTTCAGCTTAGCTAAAATGCTTTTAAGGTTAATGATAATATATATACTGTATACGCTAATGTTACTTTGCATTTAATTTAATGCAATCATCCATACACATTGTCCCATGAATACGAATGCGCTGTTAGGTCTGCAAAGTCAAGTTCCCCAATTCCGGTTAGCTGGTTTTCCTAAATGATGCATAGTAGACAACAAGCAGACAATCAAATCATACTCATAATTATGCAGAAATAAATTAATGGCTTAATGTAATTAAGTGATTAAAATGTAACTGATGAGTTACATAAAAATTCACTCCTGTGCAGTTGTCAGGAATGGGAAATCTAGCTATAGGGATCAAAACTTTTTTTCTTTTGGCTTAATGCATGTTTATTTTTGTTGTAAAGTTAACATGGGGCTCTATGGGGATGGACTCACTTTTGAAGCCTACTGGTCATTCAAGGAACTGCACACTATTTAATTCCCACATTTAGTCCTTAAGACACTTTATTTATAAATCTCATACTGCTATCGATTCTAATTTTAAAGAATCTTTTTTTTAAACAATACGTTGGTCATTTTAATTAGGAGCATTTTTGTTATTTACAACATTAAAAAGCTATATACGTATTTTGATTGAAAATATTTTAATGCATAAAAGAATGGATAATTAATTTAGTCTTTGTTTATTCTTTATTCTAATTCCAGTTGTTCCAGATGTTTTTGTTTAAGCCATTTAATTTCTAAATGACTATTAGCTACACTACTAGTATTGAACATGTGTCTAATTGACAGTCAGGCAGACACGCTGACACACACTAGCCACTTTATTAGGAATGCACATACACTCACCATGTCCTAGCAGTCCACTGCATAACTCATGCAAATAAAAAGTTAAAAAAGTCACAATATTTTTACATAAAACATCTTAAAAAAAAAAGATTTCAATAACTGACTGTGGCATAAATGTTGGTGCCAGACAGGCTGATTGAGGTCTTTCAGAAACTGCGTATCTCCTGGGGTTTCCATACAATTTGGACACTGAGCTGGATGGGCGGCAGCAGCAAAAAAACAAACAAACAAAAAAAAAACAATCAGCCAAGAACAGAAATCAGAGGCTATGGTGGCCATGTAGGTTTGGGCTGCTGGTGGTGAAATGTGGGAGTGGGAAATCTCAATTCCAACATGATAATTAAGCAATATCACCTGACAGGGAGTCCTGTTTTCCTGAATACAAACACGGCTTTGATGTGTGTTGATATTCAGTACAACAGCATGACCTTGAGCATGATATTGCTTTTATACAACAATTTTACAAACAGCATTTGTTATCAACAGATTATGAACATAAACCATGTAGGTTTTGGACAGTCCTGAGAAATGTATAGTATTTACTATAGATTTTCACTTATTGCACTTCAAATAGCATTAAATGGAAAGCTAGTGCACTATGTAGGGTGTACAATCCCTTGTTAGACACACCCTTGATTAGGGATTAGAGAGGGATTTAAGATTCATCTTTATGTTAAAAGATAGTCAGTTTTGTAGCTTACTGTAGCCATGAACAAAACAACATGGACGGTTCAGAGGCGCTTCGGAATGACTTAAAAGTCGTTATTAAGATGACAAAGTGTTGTTTAATACGACACAGCGTTATCGGATTTTCTTTAGTTTTCTTGCTGAATGTGCTTCCATGACTGGTTTAGAATGTGGGTTTTGGCAGGCAGCTGCTCTATCCTCTTTCCAGTACTGCGAACCGCACCGCCCTACTTTCACCCATGCTGCGACCGACTAGTAGTGTAATTAACAATTGTGACAATGGAGTGATACATGTAGTTAATCATCCCAGTGCTGTTATGCTCTATAAAACCACTTATGGAATGCCCCTTGTTGTATAAAATACCACCCGGCACAAGTTGTCTCAAACTGGTTCCACAAGCATTACAGTGAGTCATAAGTACTTTAATGGCTTTCCCAGTTGAAATCATGTCAACATGGTCCAGACTCCTAAATGCACCTTTCAGTGCTGTGAAGAACTGACACTTTTTCAAAAGCAAAATGTTTTAATATGGTATTACTAACAACGTGGCTACATGGTGTATAGCTGAAGATTAAACATGACCACTTGACTTGATCCAAATTACATTAATGCAATATGCATTACCATTAACATAACATAGAAGCCATTGTCGTGTCAGCTCTCACAGCTCCACTACTGTATACGATTTCTGTAAGCTTGCATCTGGTCTGCTCTAATGGAATGCATTAGCAATTGCAGCCCCTTAAAGTTTGGCAGACAGGTAAACATGAGATAAAAGAAGATATGGGGCGGACAGCTCGTCTATTAACAAAGAGGTAGCTGCATAAAGCTGCTGTGCATGCTTTAAGGACAAACCCAAAATGCCTTTCAGTTGAAGCATACCAGATCATTTACACACAGTGTCACTGTTTGCACTCAAGAAATTAGGGCTTCATTTCATTTAAAGAGTCGTGTAATGTGCACATGAAATAAGAAATTTGGCAAGGATGACTGCACAGAGTAAACATACACAGACACACACACACACACATCAGGGTTTATGAGAACCTTAGGCTTGGAATTTAAGGTGAATGAAGTACAGGTTTTATAGGGAACCTTTGAAGCAAATCTGTTGAACACTGCGTGTAATAACCTTTTAGACTATTGATTCAGGTATAATTGGGCTATAAAATATGCAACTGAGCTGACTGTAGCTGACTACAGTACAGAATACAGTAGAAGACACAAACTTTTCTGGGCAGTTATTTAAAGGTATTATGTAGCACCATAAATAGAGTTGTTGAGCAAGGTGTCAGTTTCAGCAAATCACCGGAGTCTTGTGGTCAAAGCGATAACATGTCTGGACTGCTCAGGTCTAACCACACCTATATCTCCAGAAGAGAAGAGCAAAGACCTGTAATTCCACCTTCATCTGTTTTTGGGAACATGTTTGTCTTTGGTAAGTGAAATGCAGCTCCATAGGGTTCAGGTCTCATGTTAGTTGATTGAATCAATGCTGTAATTCTTGGGTTATTTATATTAAAATGTATTACTTGTACAGTTTGGCACGGTGGCGTAGTGGTTAGCACTGTCGCCTTGCACCTCCAGGGTCCGGGTTTGATTCCCACCTTGGGGTCTGTGTGTGTGGAGTTTGGATGTTCTCCCCGTGCTTGGTGTGTTTCCTCCGGGTACTCCAGTTTCCTCCCACAGTTCAAAGACATGCAGGTTAGGATAATTGGCGTTCCCAAATTGCCCATAGTGTGTGAATGAGAGTGTATTTGTTGCCTGGAGTTCCCACCAAGGTCATAAAATGGGAATAGTTACAATGGTTAGCATTGGCCTCAACGGCCCCTAGTTGGACTACAAAGGATCCTAGATGGATATTCCACCATTGAAATGGCAGCATTGTAGAGACAACTAGTAAGAGATGAAGTCTACCCATAAGTTCATAAGTCTTTCCTGCTTTCTAGTTTTTGCCCCTTTCTTCCAAATGTGGTGGCATTGCCAAATTTATATGTGAAGACGATTCCTTATGCGTCCAGAACCATTCTTTCACAATGTATGTCCTTCAATATGCCATCAGGTAAGAAAAACTACATTGATGTGATATCCTGGTGATTCAGTACATTTAGGTCGTTAGCTGACTTCATTTTATTGTCAAATAAATTTGCTAGACCTAAGTCTAGACCTGAGCAACTGAAGCAACCCCAGATTAAAGATTCAAGATTTAAAGAACTTTATTAATCCCAGAGAAAAATTGCTTATCCAGAGGCTTGAACAGTGGCCACTACGCATGATGTGTGCATCGCTTCATGCACTTCCCTTCTTACTGATGCTGATACTTGACTGGAATAGGGTCAATCTGGACTCATTAGACCACATGACCTTTTCCCATTGACATTTTTCCAATCATTATGCTCCGTAGCAAATTCATACCTTTTTTCTGATTAGCCTTTCTAGTGAAACCCTGGGATACTGTAAGTGCTTAGTGTAGCAGGGGATTAGTATAAAGAAATAAATGGAGTTTAAGTGGGTTCTCTTATTCTGTACAATTCCAAGTCCTGGTTTGACTTGAACACCCTTTGCACAATCTCACGATCTACAATAACACCCATATTGCTTATTATTCACAAACATGCAAATAACCTCCACTGGTATTCTGATTACAAAACAGTATGTTTCAGCAAAACCAAATAACATCCACCAGCCGTATAAAGGTAGGGACAGTGGAAAAATTAGACACCCTCATGATTAATCCTGACAACACAGAAATACTTTCAGTAGCAGCACAGGCGGCTGTTTTTTTTTTTTATTATGTAAGAAATCCTGACTGGTTTTCAGTTGCATCATGTAAAGCAGGGGAAGACCTTGGTGTTGTTATTGACTTCATGCTCTCATTTTATGCTCATATAATTCCTGGTTTCTTGAAATCTGAATTTAAACTCCTCGAATCTAATAATGACTGATCATCTCAAAAGAAATAATCACTAATACGCCTGCACAAACTTTCACTTTGACTGCTATCTCAAGCAGTGGCGATTTCTTTAAGACTGCAAGGGAAGCTCAGCTTCCCCTATAATGTCACAAAATTAATGGTCAAATTA